>PVIR01023178.1:0-27420 GCA_004026965.1 Petromus typicus | reverse complement strand
CCTTCCTAAGCTCCCAAAATTACTTTAGATTCACGATTACTTCCAATAGGTGAAGTGAGAAGCTGCCATTTGGTTACTAAAGAAGAGTTCTGATATGACAATTTGAGAAAATCACGTGACTGTGGAAAATGGAGTTCTAATAAACCCTGCGAAATCTGAGAACAAAATGAACAGAGACAGGGGCAGGGGGACAAGGATGTTTTGTGAAGGGCTAAATGATGCCCATTTCCTTATCACTAAACGTGTCAGGCTGCAGCACGAAGGATTCTGATCCAAATCGAGGAGCAGCGAACAGCCCAGGTGGAATACAAATAGATGTGGGAGAAGTGGAGGAGGGTTAGCGAAGTGTGCAGTGGGCGAGATTGATGTTGATACCCTTCACTGCCAAGTGAAATGCCAATAATGCTTGTATAGCATTTTGTGAGGGCAATGGGAGTATTGATTCCTGAGCAATAATAAAGAATGAAGCCGCTCTCTCAGGTATAAAAATATTGGCAACTGTTACAAAGAATTGACTCATAGGGGCCTGAGTGCTGGCCTATCTTAATACAAATAATTCAGGCTTCAGAAGGATTTCAGGAGCAGCCAGGCATGCTTTGCAGGCGCTGACTCTGCTATTAATTTCCCTGTAGCTTTCGTAGGCTTCCCAGTCTATCAGCCAATTGGTCTTAGCAGGGCAGAAGCTAAATGGATTCCTGAGGTCTCACTGAGCATTAGACAAGACAGTAAAAGTGGGAGACAGGAAAGGAGGAAATACGGGATGACTATAAAACTTTTGCTAATACATTTTAAAAGTTATAGATCCTGTTTGCATTTTTGCTAAAGATGAAGTAATGCATAGGGCAGCCACTTAGGCAAAGAAATGCTGTGCTTTTAAACACATTTCCAAGAGATGATTTCTGAGCATAATGTTTTAATCTGCAAATAACAATACGTTTTACACACGGAAACCAAAATGGAACCCTTGTGAGTTTGTAGAACTATTATACCTAATAATATCACAGTCTTGGCAGGAAATCTGACACTGTTAAGTTTACATGAATCTAGAAAACTGGACAGAGAAGGAATGTAGCACCCGCAAATACAGCCACCCACTCCTAAAACTGAATAATTTCAGAGAGGGATGAAAATAAATTATAACCACCAGGGCACCTGGAAGTTTTAAGTTTTGCAAAGAGTCAAAGCATTTGCTATCACATGAATTTTTCTTGGTCGAGAGACTACCAACCTATTTGAAATAATAAAATATTTAAAAATATAGAACCATGGGAACGGGATTGTAGCTCAGTGGTAGAGCACTTTTCTACACTGTGTGAGGCCCTGGGTTCAATTCCTGGCCCTGAAAATAGATAGATAATTGAAATACAGAATTATAATCAAAAGAAAAACTTTTGTTAATTGCACATATATAATTTTTAAATAGATCAATAGATACACACATACATATGAAAATCAATTAACTAGTAACAAAGGAAAATGTATACTAGTTTAGATTCAACTATCTCATAAGGGGGATGTGCTTCAAAGGTTAGAAAAGGTGGTAAGGTAAAGCTCAGGGCTAGAGCATTTGCGTAACATGTGTGAGGCCCTAGATTAAATTCTTGGTACCAAATAAATACATAAAAGAAGAACAAATGTTGGTATATTACAATGAAATGTATCATCACATATTCATTGGTCTTCCGAAATGTTCGTGGATGAGCAATTTAAGTGCCTTGTTGATTTATTTATTTTTGTGTTGTTTTACCTACTGCTGTACTTTTATCACTTCTAAAGACATTTGTGCTACTCTAATTAAAATAAGCAGGAGAATTAGAAGACACTAGCAATAGACTGATACAAAGTCAACATTATAAATATCAAAGAAGGAACGGAATCTTAGTCAGCATGCGCAATTATCCATACTAGTCTAAGTTGAGTTCTCTAGAAGCATAGATTTCTTGAACATTCCTCAAAATTGCTGAGCAAAATAGCTTTTTGTATGTCTAACATTGTTAAAAGAATAATTATTTTCATATGTCTCTGGTGGGAATGGGTTACCACAGGCAACACCTCATAATGTATCAAAAATTTAGTATACTGCTTAATCTAACCCAGAAATTATACACAAAAATTTTGTGTTCACAAATAATTAGCCAGAAGATATTTCACAATTGTACTATTTATGATATTAACATATAAAAGGAAAACAATTAAATGTCCAGCATCAAAGAACTAAGTGGGTTTAAATAAAATATGCTTCAACTGTTTTCAGAAATGAAGACACTCTGTATTCACTGCGGTGGACCCTGCAAGCCATCTAACATCAGTATCTTCCAGTTCCCTTTTGCCAGGAACAGGATCCTGGTTTTCTTCTCCAGTCACCCCTTTTACTCTGAACGTGACTCAGATCATGTGACTCTATCCTGTCTCAAGAAGTGGATCTTGGAAAGCATAAGTCTCAGCGGTAAGAAAAAAGAAGCCTTTACTGCTTAGAATAGTTTGACTTGAAATTTTCTGACTTATAGCTGAGCACAACCAAAATAACTTATTGTAATAGGGTACTAAGAAAATCAAGTTTAGAGAGTATTCTATCAGGCTTCATTCATTTCTCTCACTAGGTATGATAAAATAATACTATAATAATACTACTATAATAATACTACTATACTACTATAGTATAGTAATACTACTATACTATAATAATATACTATAATAATACTACTATACTATAATAATATACTATAATAATACTACTATAATAAATAATACTATAATAATACTCTATATTTTGATGTCTCAGGCTATTATATCTGATTTATAATTTGTTTTTCTGGGTTTTTTAATTCCTATTTTGAATAAGTATTATGATTGCAATAAGAAGAAAAGCATTTTCCTCCTACATAATGTAGATTCCATAACCCAGTCATCTATCTCTCTCCATCTATCTTCCT
This sequence comes from Petromus typicus, assembly GCA_004026965.1. Taxonomy (NCBI): domain Eukaryota; kingdom Metazoa; phylum Chordata; class Mammalia; order Rodentia; family Petromuridae; genus Petromus; species Petromus typicus. The sequence continues at coordinate 24,487 of PVIR01023178.1, read as the reverse complement.
CCCTCTTCCCTTTGTCGCTTCTAGTGACCATTAATTACTCCACTATCCACTTCTGCAAAATCTACACATAAGTGAGAGACATGATATGTGTCTGCCTGTGCCTGGCTAGTTCTGCTTAACAAAAAATGTCCTCAAGTTTTATTCATCTTGCCACAAACAATAGGATTTCAATAGCAGAGGAAGGTACCTAAAGTTCAAGACAATTTATTTTATTTTATAATGATCTAGAAGAGAGGTTTCCAAAGATCCCAACAAAAAGAAATGATCGGTGTTTGAAGATATAGAAATGCTTGTTACCTGGATTGGATCATTACACCTTATACACATGAACTGAATTAACATGTCATGTCCCACAATTATGTATAATTATTGTCAATTAAATTTTATAAAAAAATGCGGACAGCTGGGTATTACTGAGCACTTTACATGTGTCAATAAATCTCACAGATATAACAAAGGTATTACAAATTCATATCTTTATATCTCACAAAACTTGAAAAAAGAGAAAAACTTTTTAAAAGATCCCTAAGAATGGAGTTAACATAAATAACTTGCTGGTAATATGGACTCATCTGATTCTATATCAACTGAAAGCCAAGAACACAGAGTTATAATTTAAGTACAATAGGTAGAATGGAATTTTTCTTTGATATCAGCAGGTATCACTTAAAATTAGACCTCCCACTGAGTCCATGATCTGTGCAGCAGGTACTAAATACAGAGATACATATTTTCTACAATTAAAATAATTTTCTGGTTGCTATTTTGATATAGTAATATAACTTCATAATTGCATTAACTTATTAAAAACATTTATTAAGCATCTGTTGTGTTCAAGGCAATATGCTAGTCAGAGATGATAAAGATGAATGAATAATGTTCCCTAACCTGCAGGACCTCAGAGTCTAGAGAGAAAAGCAGGTATTAGAAGCATGTATCATAAGACACTGCTAAAATAGATGTAGGCGAAACAGAAATTGTAACAAAGAAGAGGGTGATTAGTTTCACTAATGGACAAATTCTAGTAAATATGACCTATGTGAAAATGGAAAGAGATAATTCCAAGAGAGGAAGGACAAAGGGATACTATTATACATGAAGTTGCTGGGAGGTTCCAATGAATTAGTTTTGCTGCAAGATAAAAACGTAATGAGCAATGAAGAAGGAAATGCTGGATAAAGTCCAGCCACTCAATCTTCAGATAATGGAGTATTGTCTAAATTTTGAGCTGGTCACATGACTAAATCTCTGTCTTACTATTGGGTGATAGTCTTGGACCAATGTGAATGCAAAAACACTATTTTAGAGGACATTGCTATGGCTCAAGAAATGTAATGAGGACCCAAACTGAAAGTGTTAATGAGATTACAGATTAGTGGAGGAGTAAGGGAGCTATTTAACAGTAGAATCAACAGAGTATGGCAGAGGTTTTGGTGAAAGAGGACAAAATGTAGTAACTGATTTTAACTAGCTAATTTAAAAAGTAGGAAGACTGTGATGTTTTAAGTGATATAGCAAATACATGAAGAGAAATTGGTGATAAGAGGGGTAAGCTGGATTTCAGAAATAGTATTTTGAATTTCCTGAGGGAGGCATAGGTGAACATAGTTAACAAGAATTTACCAATACTTTGATTAGTTTAGTTCCTCTCTATCTTTAATAACAAAGTTATACCTTCAAATTATATCTAACTTCTATCACTAAGGGGAGAACTGAAAATTTTCTCCCTGGCCATTCACATAAAGGAGTAACAGAAGCTTATGGTATATCATAGGAATGAAAGAAGAAAAAATATTTTCAGGGATTATCAAAACATAAAGCCTACTGCCCATTTGCACAGTGAATACAATTCACATTACTCCTTTGCTGCACAAAATACAAGCTGTAACACGGAGACCATACTGTATCAAGGACCTTTGCAATACCTGTAGCCCCAACAGAAGCAAGACCTGGAGTTATGATGGTGGAGTAGGTACTGATCACAGCCTTTGCACCACCTGGAATTGAAACAGCTGATAAATGCCTGATTCATGAAGAGAGGACAAGGGCTATAGGAATCAAGAAAGAAGTAACAGAAAGCTAAAACCCAGCAGAACAGAAAAGGCAACACAGAAAAAAAGAACCAAGTAGTGCACAGTGTCAACCCTGGCTCCCGGTTGGGTGTGGAACCAACTTCAGGAGCACAATCATGATAAACTTGGAGAGGGCTGGCAGCCTCACAGCAAACAATGGGTGAGCAGGACCAGGTGCAGGAAAAGCCCATGGCTATTGCAAGTTATTATGGGAAATTTCTCAGAAAGCAGCTCCTCTAGCATGCAGGTTGGCTCTGGAGAGGAAAGCCACTGTGGTTCCTGCCATGTCTAAGAGTGGTGCATTGCTCCTTTCGGCAGCACATATACTACAATAGGAATGGCATAACCAACAGCCAACTTGAGAGCAGTTTACTATTTGAGAGAGATAAGAAGTTGCAGGACAACCACTCTTTTTGGCGCCTGAAGACATCCTGCCACAGTGATAAAGTATAAAACAATCATAAGAGCTACAGATCTAGGGACAGTTGGTTGCAGCCTCCCCCCCCACCATAATAATCCCTTCTCATCACTCAGATGTAATACTAGACACCTACAACTTAAGGGGGAGAGATCTATTTTGCTACAGCTTTTCAGGAGCTGCTGTCTTCACATGGCTGGAAGCATGGAGGAAGTGCCTGGGCAGAGGAAAGATGCTCACCCTCATAGCACCCAGAAAGCAGAGAGAAAAGAAACTAGCTAGGGAGGAACTAGGTCTTTCCATTTTTTGGCCCCAGTGACCCATTCTTCCAACCAGGCTCTACTTCCCAACATCAAACTAGCTGCAAAGACTCTACAGTCCAATAACCACACCACAAGCCCCACCTCCCGGCACATGAGGCTTAGGGAAACATCTAGCTATAAAACCATAATGTTCCATGAAAAACTTATACAGTGAGCCACTCAAGCTGTGGAGGACACACTAGTCAATAGTACTGTTCGATAGTACTGTGGAGAGGAGCTTGTTTCATGGAGAGGCTGTATCTGAAAACAACAAGGTGGAGACCAATGAATTGTCTAGTTCCTCTCACTGCCCCTGTGGCACAGAACTAAGTGGACTGGGATGCTTGTCCCAGTCCAGGTTCGTGGAGAAGGGACCTCTCAACTGAGTGGGACTCTTCACAACCAACACTCCTCCAAGCTAGCTGCAGAAACCAGAGATGAGCAGTGCACGGAAGGACATAAAACAGCCCAAGAATCCTCTGGAGGGATACAATAGATCACTCACTGGCCACACCCACCAGAAAGGCAGAACAGTACTCAGTCCTCACATAGAAACAGTCTGTTAGGTGAATGGTAACAACAGACCCCAGATGAAACCTTATTCTTTCACCAGACCTTGTGGGCCCAATATTACTGGCTTTAGAAAGACACACCCAGACACTCTCACATGGAAGAACTTTTTTTTACTCTTTTTTCTTTTTTATGCCTTTTTTGTTTTACTTTTCTTGTTTGTTGTTTTTTTTCTATTGCTTTTTATCTAATTTTATTTACTTTTCTACCCTTTAATTTCAGTTTTACTTTTTAACAGTGTTCACCAACTGTAGAAATGATCCCTGAAAGTACAGTGATTAGTTACTATATTTTCTACTTTCTCATCATATCTTCCTTTTTCATTATAAGAAATCTTGTTCCTTCTCTCATTTTCTCTTTCCTGTACCCCATTTTAAATTACTATTGCATTATTTTTTAAGCTTTATAAATTGTTATCCCATTTTCTTGGGAGCATTATAGCTGGTTTCTTTTTCTATTGCTAGTGGTGATACAGTAGTCACCCTGATTTCTGGATCGGAGCCCAACATTGTCTACCTTCCTCAAGGATAATTACTATCTTTGCCAGATTAAACTAAGAACCTTTACACACCCTCGTGCCAGATTAAACTAAAAACCTCTACACACCTTTGCCAGATTAAATTAAGAACATTGTCAACACATCCCGCCCACCCACCAGTTCTTTCACTTTTTTTTCTTTTCTGTACACATGAACAAAGCTAGTCGGCTCGCAGGCGGTACTTAAGAAATGTATAAAAGAAGGCTGTTAAATAAATGTGGTGCTCATTCGGTATGGACTGATGAGCCCTTCCAAGTCCCACTGTTCTGTCTTTATTTCTCATCCTAGCCCCTTGGCGTGGTCACCTCATTGCTCTGCCCGGCTGGCCCAGGCACCCTGAGACATGATTAAAATACTAAACTTACAAATTTTTGGTGTAGAAGATGATACTAAGGTTCAGAATAAAAGCATAGAAAATCAGTTCAATGAAATAACAAAAGAAAATGTCTAAAATGTGAGGAAATATATTGATTTAGTATGAGGCATTTATAACTCCAAGTAGGGATGACTGCAAAAGAAATTCCCCACATTATATTGTAGTTACAATGGCAAGAATACAAAACAAGGGAAAATACAGTGGTACAATGATTCATGAACTTATTTTTTTATTCAAATCTTTATTGATACATTATATGTACACATCATCATCACATTCAACATTGAGAGTTTGTAAACAATGAGTCACAGAAGAAATTAAACAGTCTTTACTACTAAACAATAACCCCAGTACAACATTTAGAAATTTAAGGGACACAGTGAAAGAAGTTCTATGAGAAAAATTCATAGCAGTGAATGCCTACACCCGGAAAACAGAGCAAACTCAAATAAACAATCTAATGTTGAACCTTAAGCAACTAGAAAAAGAGGATTAAGATAAACCCAAAGCTCATACTAGGCAAGAAATTATAAGGATCAGAGCAGAAATTAATGCTCTAGAGACTAAGAATGATACTAAAAAAAATCAATGAACCAAAGAGTTGATTCTTCAAAAGGATAAACAAAATTGACAGACCCTTACCTGACCTTATCAAATAAAGGAAGGAAAAGGCTCAGGTCCATACTATTCAGAATGAAAAGGGGGAAATTATCACCAACTCACCAACTTAATTTATTCCATGATTCTGGAAAAGATGGTCATATTTGTGTGGGAAATTTGGCCATAGTGATGTTTATCATCTGATATAGTGTTTTCAAACCAAAAGCAAAACAAAAAAAAACCAAAACAAAACAAAGCAAAAACAAAAACAAAAAAATCCCCAAGCTTTCCAAACTCTTCTATTTTTAAATTAAATTAGAATACAAAGAATGAATAAAATAAATATATAAATCTTTGAAAAGACAGACATTTTTGATAAATTTTATCAGAAATTGGAATTGGTTGTAAAAAACACTTGTATTACTGTGATATAAAGCAAGTTATACACTTAACTGGTACACTTGCCAGTTTTTCTTCTATAATCCCAGCACTCAGGAAGCAAAGACAAAAGAATTGCTATGAGTTTGAGGTTCGTCTGGGCTACATAGTGAGCTCAGGGTTAGCCTAAACTGCAAAGTGAGACACTGTCTCAAAACAAAATAAAACAAAACAATCATATGAATGTTTAACTTTTGTATCTAATCTTTGATCCTTAAAATGTTTCCAAAGTTTGTTTTTACCAAAGAAACATAATTTATTATAGCATTCACAGAATAGATTTCATTTCATAACAAAAAATTAGAAAGACGTGTCATGTTAATAGATGGATGGAATTAATGTGATTAAATGGCCACAGTAAAAAGAAAATATTCTTCAAAAAACTAGAAAAAGTAATTAACACAAGTCAAAACACAAAAGACCACAAATAGCTAAAGCAGTCTTAAACAAAATTAGCAATGCTGGAGGCATCTCAGTACTTGATTTTAATTAATACTATACACTTACAATAGCAAAACTCAGATGGTACTGGCAGAAAAACAGACACATATGCCAGTGAAGTAACACAGATGACACAGAAACAAACCCATATAACTGTAGCCATCTGATTCTAGATAAAGGGAACATAAATATATGTTGGAGAAAAAAATAGTCTCCTTTACAAATAGGGCTAGGAATACTGGATATCCATTTATAGAAGATTAAAACTGGATTCCTACCTCTCACCTAATGCAGAGAAAATCTATTTGAAGACATGGGTTTAAGACCTGAAACTTTGAAATTCTTAGAAGAAGACATAGGGAAAATATATATGAAGTTATCACAGGCAAAGACTTCCTGAACAAGACTCCATTGAGTGAAGAGATACTCTGCATACTGTGCAAAAAAGTCTGCCAGCTCCTCTTTAGGCAATTTATTCCTTTACTATATAGGGATCTCAAAAAGCAACACCCCAAATATAGTCTAATCTATAAAGGAGCAAATGAAATGAACTGAACCTTCTCCAAAAAAATACAAATTTCTATCTGTGTTTGAAAAAATATGCAATGACCTTAGTAATTACAGAAATATGTCACAACTATAATGAGAGTCCATCTTACCTCTATCAGAATGTTGAACATAAATCACATCAGAAGCAATACATTCTGGCAAAAAGAATCTTCTTTCTTATTGATATGAACGTAAATTAATACAGACACTGTGGAACTTCATGTAAATATTTCCCAAAAATCTAAAAATAGAAGCATTAAATGACCCAGCTATACCATTCCTTAGTATTATTTTTCTTAGTTACTTTTTTCATTGCTAAGACAAAATATTTGACATCCAAAGTTAAAGGAACAAAGATTTATTTAGCTCACAGCTTGTAGAGATTGCAATCTATCACTGACTGGCTCCAAGGCCCTATGGCACAGCAGACAAGCATCACAGAGGAGAAATAGTTCATGGCAGGCAAAAGTTTAAACAGCAACTAACGTTGAGCATTATCTCTTTCTTCTCTTGTATCTTATCAGGTTTCTTAGGGCAGGTGACACTCACAGCCATAATCCCAGTGGACTTGAGCCTAGCATTGCACCATCAATCAGTTCCAGCTTCACACTCTCTAGATTCAGCCACTTTTGAAAACACCCTACCTACCACTGTAAGAGGTTATTTTTGTGGTGGTGGGGGTATCTAGACACAGGCCATAAAAATATCCAAAGGAATTAGATTCAACATACCCTTATTCACTGCAGCACAGTCAACAGTAACCAAGACATGGAGCCAGTCTAAGTGCCCATCAACAGATAAATTGATAAAGAAAATGTACCCCATGTGTATGGTGTTATTCCACTACGATGAAGAATACAATTATGTCACTGAAAATATATGGAATTGTGGAATCATCATATTGAGCAAAATAAGCTAGACTGAAGAAGGCATATGTCATGTTCTTCCTGATATGTGGAATCTGAAAAGATGTCATGAAAGTAGAAGGAAGATGATTATTAGACATGAGAAAGTGAGTAACAGGGAGATCAGAGGTTGAATGTGAACAGGACATAGGAGGACGAGTATGATCATGGTATTTTATATCCATGTGTGAAAAGGGCACAATGAAACCAAATGTTTTATAGAATTTTTTGTCATTTTTAAATATGTTTTTAAAAATCACTTTCTTTTTTTAAATTTTTTAATCTTTATTGGTACATTACATATATGCATCATGATTGCACTCCATAATAGGGATTTGTGCCAGTATAAGACACAACTTAATTCTCATTTTTTCCCATAGCCCTACTCACCCTATTCCCCCCATATACATAAAATTTGTTTCCTTACTTTTTTGTTACAATCTCATCATTTTTTCCCCTTCACACTGTTTTACATTGAGCATTTTCTATTTCACAATATATAACATACAATTCTAGGACTCATTTACATCTTTATTTTCTCATACCAGAGAAAAGATGTGATATGTACCTATCTGTGCCCTATTTATTTCAAGTATGAGGATATTCTTTCAATCCATGCATAGTGCTGTGTGCCTGTAATTCCAGCACTAGGGAGGCTAAAGTCAGATAATTGCCAGTGTGAGCAGCCTAGCCTACATAGTGAGTTCAGCACCTGCCTGAACCACACTGAGAGACCTTGTCTCATGAACAAATCACATGCGAGTCTTGTCAAAATGATGATGATGACAATGATGATGATGATGATGATGATAGCACATGAGTATATTTTAAAGATATTGAAAAAAGCTCTATCTAAGATCCTTCATAGAACCCCCTGCATATCTCTGAGCTTATAGGATTCTCTCCAAATTGCTCTCCAACCTACAGAATAGGAATTGATTTTTAAAAAGCTTGCAACCTGCTATGGAATGAGGTACAATCAACTACTACACAAGACAGGAAAATAGAATCTCTCTGATATAAAAGGAGAAAGAGATTGTGAAGATTTATAAATAAATGTGAAAAAACTTAGAAAAAGTAAGAACAATATGAGAAAAATTAGAACAACGAGAAACATATTGAGTAATATGAAAAAATTAGAATATAAGAAAATTAATAGACATTAAATAAACTATTTCAATATTCAAAGAATATTGTCAATATTAAGAAGTGTCATTAAAGACATCTACAGATACAATATGTCAATAAACTTGTAAATTATGAAACACATGTGAAAACAGTACATATCAATATATGTAAAATGGAAATAAAATTATATTGAGTACAATATAGTGATGTATTACAAAAACCATTAAAATTATCTTAGCTATTTTATTGACAAAAGTTTTTAAAAGAAATATAAAATAAACTAATGGAAAATAATAGAGAAGAAACAATGAAAAAACAGGAGCAAGGAAATATACAAGGAGCAATAGAATCATAAAAATAAAACTTTTCTTTGCAAATAAATAAAATCAATCTTTAATTTAATAAAAATTTACCAAACTTTCAAACATTTTGAAACAAATTAATGAAAATTTAGTGAATTGCAAGGTCGCTCATGTCTGTGAATCATAAGACTCAACATTGTTAAAATATCATAATTCTTCAAATTAATGTGTAAGTTCAATGCAACACTTCTTAAAATCTCAGCTGCCTTTTAGAAGAAATGAACAAACATATCCTAAAAGTTTTATAAATGTTTAATGGCCTTAAAACAGCAAGAATAATAATTTAAAATCTACATTAGTGGATTATACTTCTCAATTTCAAAATGTTAATTGCTATGACAAGCAAGGCAGTGTGAAAATGGCAAAAGTATATACATATAAATGTAGAAAGTAGAACAGAAATAAATCCTCATATGTAAAGTCAATTGAAATCTAATGGGGAAAAATTATCTTTTCAACAAATGACACTGAGACATTTATATCTCCAAAGGACTCCCTTCCTCACATTATACACAAACATTCCATGGAAAAGATAAAAGAATGAAATTCCTTTCTAAAAAAACCCAGACATAAATCATTATGATCTTGGACTGACAACAGTTTCATAAGCATGACATCAAAATTATAAGCAACAAAATCTAGACATCATCAAATGAAACCTTTTGGCTTCAAAAAATACTTGCCAGCAAATGAAAAGATAACCGAGCAGAAAACATAAAGTTGCAAATCCTAATAAGGAGATTGAGTCTAGACTATGTAAGGAACACATATAAGAACAATAATCAAGGACAATTCAAGTAAACACAGACAAAAGATTTGGAAAATAAGGCACACAAATTCTTATAAATACATGAAAAAGTGTCCAATATCTAGCCAGCAAAGAAGTACAAGTTCTATCAAAAAGGTACCACTTCAGAGCACTAGCACGAACAAAATAAAGTATTATTGGGAGCCTGGAGAAATTCAAACTCTTCTACATGTCTAGTAGGATTCTAACATGGTAATGACTTTAGAATACAGTTTGGTAATTCCTCCAAGCATTCAATATCATTTCTCTATGACTCAGTAATACCATTCTTAGGTATATACCCAAGAGAACTGAAAACATACATCTGAACAAAAGCTGTTACACTTGTACTCACAGAAGTTTATTCATAATCTCAAAGTGGAAACTAGCAGAATGTACACTTGATGATAAATGGATAAATAAAATGTGACATCTATAAATGAAATATTGTTTGGTAGTGAAATAAGTTGAATTTATATAGATATATAGATATATATGTGCTGCAACATAGATAAAACTTGAAAACAATTCAAAGAAGCCAATCCAAAAGAACCATACATGGACAATGTAATTCTATTTATGTGGAATTTCCATAACTTGTAAGCTGATGGACACAGAACATAGACTAGTAGCTGCCAAAGTCTGAGGAGATGAGAAGTGGCTCCTAGTGGATAAGTTCTTTTTGATAGTAACAAAAATGTTCTAAGATTGATTGTGGTAATAGTTTCTCCACTCTACCCTGAAGTCATTGAATTGTATACTATAAAAGGGTGATGTGTTCAATATATGAATTCTGTTTCAGTATAGTTATTGTAAAAACTAACCTCTGGCCACACAAAAATCTTCATGCAGATGTTTTTAGCAGCTTTATTTACAGTTGGAAAGATCTGGAAGCAACCAAGATGTCCAATGGAAAGTGAATGAATAAATAAACTGATCTACATACAGATAATGGGGTATTATTCAGCACTAAAAAGAAATAAGGTATGAAACAATGGAAAAGACAGCAAGAAATATTAAATACATATTACCACTAAGTAAAATGAGCAGTCTGAAAGGCTACATGTTGTATGATTCCAACTGTATGACATTCTAGAAAAAGGCAAAATTATAGAGGAATTAAGGAAACCAGTGATTAAAAGGCAAAAAATGATGAATAAAACAGAATATTGGGGGCTAGTAGAACTCTTACGTATGATGCTGTAATTATACATCTATACCATCATACATTTGTCCAAACCCATGGACTGCACCCAGCCCAGTGTAAATTATGGACACTCAGTGATAATAATCTTCCAAAGGAGACTCATTAGTTGTGACAAATGTGCAACTTTGCTGTCAGAAGTCCACAGTAATGGAGGCCACACATGTGTAAGGCCAAGCCCATGGAAAATCTCTGCAACTTCTGCTCAGTTTTCTTTGAACTTTAAACCGCTTTTAAAAAGAGACTATTTTTTTAAAAAATCTACCTTTTGACAAAATTCAGCTACCAAAAAGAAAAAATAAATAGTGTTAGAAAGGAAAAAAGATAGCAGACACAAAAGAGGCAGTTCATGATTGTGGCTAATCTCATGGCACATGCTTTGGGCCAGTTAGATTATATCTGAGCTCTGCTTAGCTCAATGGGTAACCTTGGGCGGGTTACTAAATCCCACTGGTTCAGTTTTCTCATATACACAAAAGAGATTCCATTTGTGCCTACCTCATAGATGTATTATATTTTATTAGTGAACAGTCCATAATAAACATTTAAATCAGGTTTATTATCATTATTAAAACCATAATAAGAATGATGGAAGTAAATATATCAATAGTATTTAACTGGAAATATAAAATATATAGCAGATGCATGTTATAATTCAAGAATTATTGAAAAGTAGGTACATAAGACCCAGTGATTTAGCTCAGTGATTCTGGTGCCTGCCTTGCTAGTGCAAGAACCCAGGTTCAATCCCCGGTAACTACATACAACAATGCCAAGTGTGGTGAGTCATGCCCACCAGCAATCAGAACCACATACCACAGTGCCTATAATCTCAATACTTGGGAGGCAGATGCAGGAAGATTGGTCTGAGTTTGAGGTTCACCAGGGGTACATAGTAAGCTCAAGACCAGGGTGAACTATAAAGTGACACCCTGACTCAAAAAAAAAGAAGGCACATAATAAATTTTTCAAGGAAATTAAATGGCACAGAGTAATGAAATGATACAAGAACCAACAGAGTCATAAAAATACAAGCTTCAGAAGATTTTTAATTTTTTGGTTTGCATCCTTGTTTTTTGCTGTTACAAATAGTGAACAGACAATATCTTTTGCATATGCAATTTCAACATTTTCAATGTAGTGCTGGCCTGCAATTCCTAAAAGTGGAATCATGACACAAAGAATAAAGCATACAGAATTTTGCTAACAATGGCAAATTTTTTTCTTCATGAGGGTTGTATCCATTTTGCATTCACTGTAGCGAGGTTCAAGAATACTTGTTTCCACACAGCATCTCTTACCAAGAGGACTGACAAAACATCTGAAGTTTTTGTGTCACAGATGAGAAAAGATCTTAGTGCAGCTATAATTTGTGTTTCTCTGATTCCAAGCATGGATCAATATATTTTTAAGTTTTGAAGGACAATTGTATTTTTTATTGTGAAATTTTAAGTTTAGTTGTTATTCATCCTCTTTTTAATTTTTAGAAATACTTTTCAGTGATAAATATTAATCCACTGTTTATTACATAAACTGTTTTTTTTTTTTTTTCCCTTTTCTGTGGTCTGCCTTCCTGTTTGATGGGCAGTGGCATATAGGACTGCCATGGACAAAACTTTCTCCCTACTCACTTACTTTCTCCACACTTTCCTTTATACCTGGATTTGGTTATATTTAAGAAAGGTTATTGCTTCATCATTGGTTATTTTTAAATCCATCTGTATTTTCGCCTAGTTTTGTAGTACTTTTTTTTTTTTTTTTCCGAGACAGGATCTCACTTTTGTAGTTCAGGCTGGCTCTGAGCTCAGCCTTGAACTCACAGCAGTCCTCCAGCCTCTGCCTCCCAAGTGCTGGTATTACAGGCATGAACCACCATGTCCAGCACTGTGGTATATGGTTCTGACTGCTAGTAGGTGTGAGTCTCCACACCCAGCATTGTTGTATGTAGTTACCGGGAATCAAACCCCAAGCCCTTGCACTTGAAAAGCAGGTGCTGGAACCACTGAGCTAAATCCTAGGGCCCTGTACTATTTTATTTTTACTTTAAATATTTATCAATTTGAAATTTACCTATTTATTCTTTTCTTTCTATTTTGTCATGGCTACTTAAAAACTCATACTTTCCTCAATTATTTAAGATATTGCTTTGGGTTCTACAAATTTCCACAGATAGAACTATGTCTACTTCTGATTTTCTATTACATACCATGGGCCTGACTGTTTTGTTATGTTTCAATAGCCCACTGTTTTCTTTATTACGACCATATATATGTGGTGAATGATAGCACCATCCCCTTATTTTTAAAGATTTTCTACTTATTTTCATTTGTTCTTCCAAATACACTTCATCATGAACATATTTTCCTGGTGAAAGCATCCGTCCTGAGAATCGCTGTGCAGTGACTCTCCCAGGCGCAGAGGCCTCACACATAGATGCCACTAGGTCAGATTCCTGCCTGTTGGGTCCTGAGAGGAAGAAACGCTTCCTGTACTCAGTGGTCAGATGTAAAAGTTCAAAATATCACAAGAGGACAGGAACAAAACTAGTACAGCAATTTGTACCTTTGGGATATACTTTTCATAATAATAAACACCTCAAAATGGGAGAAACAACATCATATCAAAAGGAAAAACTTGCTGATGAACCTCAGAATAATGGTTTGGTAGAAAATGAGAATGAGCAATTGAAAATTTACTATCAAACATGGGGCATAAAAGGGTATAAATGACATTTATGAACCTTCAAAACTGAGTACTGACTTTCAACATGGGGGAGACCAGGGGACTTTCCACTTGACAGACTCCTCCACTTTTCTCTGGACAATGTGTGACTATTTATTTCATTTTTCACACACTCCCTCTACTTTCTTTTTTCCTATCTGATGTAGTATTTCTGAAAGAGTGCTGCAACTGTGGATGTCAGAAGCAGAGATGATCCCTACACAAGAAATTTTATCTGTAAACATTTTTGGTAGAATTCTTGAGAATTTGATGGAGTGGACTGTGCCTTCATCCCAGAGATCAAGTTGGAATTGTCAGTGATGGCAACTCCGTTTCTTTGTGGCCCAACACTTACTAGTTCTGTGTACCTTGCCCTAGGTGAAAGGAAGCTGGTTGAAGGCAAAACAATTTTTACACTTCTCCTTCTTTTGGTAGTTTGGGCTGATACCATAGGCAAATAAACCATCCTTCCAAAGATGAAGCAATTTAGGTTACAATCCATGACAAAGTCAAAGAGAATGAAACAGTCAATGAAAATGAGGCATGAAAAAGTGGGTTCTTCAGTGAGGGAAATATGTTCAGTTGTTGCCTGAAGAGGGGCTCAGATAGAGATTAGTATTTTTTAGCACAAGTGTCTGAGAGAATGAAGCCATACGCTGGCAAAGACCACCTCCATTTGAACAGCCTGACAATGCTAAAGAGAAACCTGCAAACCTTGTGCTGTAAGGTTGTATCTGACAACTGAATTGAGCTCTAGTAATATGTGCCAATATTCTTTGTTCTTGTTCTTTAGGGTACACCTACTATATAACATATCCTCTGGGACAGAATTTCCCGGGATTGTTGTCAGCTGGATCATCAAACCACATGGTTTAAACTTTAGGCAGACTTACCTCTGTGTAAATGTAAACCTTGGTAACCAAATATGGAAGAACCTTAGTCTGTGATATGTAAAATATATTGGCAGCTGTATTGTTGTACCAATTAGTCTTCCTGTTACTGGACACAGTGTCACACACTGGCAGCTTAGAGGAAGAGATGCTTAATTGAGCTCATGTTTTATAGAGACTGAGTCCTTAATCAGACAGCTGCAAAGCAAAAACATCAGGGTGGAAGGTTAAGGTACAGCAAAGCTGCTTAGGTCCTTGAGACTGAGAAGCAGAGCAAGGGAATAGTGCCAAGAAAAAGGGCAAGAGACCACATACAGTGCACACGATCACACTTCTGTGACCTACCCGGACGCACACAGAAGTGTGTCCCACTGATCCTTGGAGTGGTTCCATGCCGAAGTCCATACTGAGTCATAATTCTCACATCACTGTGTATAATTTGCATAAGTACAGGTCCTTCTCAATGCCTGATTTCTTTTGGAATTCTTTTTGTGCACTTTTCTCTTTGTTGATTTTGTTTTGTGTTATTTTATCATGATAAACCATAACTATTTGTATTATGATTTGTGAGCCTTAGGAGGCTTCCCAGAAAATCACCAAATCTGATGGTGATCTTGAAAACCCCTCAAACAAATACTTCCTAGAATTTTCTTGTATGGCACAACCACTCATTTAAAGTTTTATACTTGAATAAATAAACAGAGCATCACACTGTGCCTGCTCATGTCCTCCAGCACTGGGGGATATTGTGGGTGACACCCTTTCAGCAAGGGGGCATTCTAGCTTAGTCACTGGAACAAATTGTCATGGTCTAGTTGGCTTTATAACCAGAAGCAAACAAAGTATTTGTGTTCTCACCTTCAGAATATATCAAAAGAAATTGGAAATTCTTAAAGCAAGCTGAGAAACAAAAAGAAAATCATTTCTAATAATAATGTTGTGAGGCCAAGTAAAAAGTTCTGTATAAAAGCAAATAGCAAATAAATGTTATAAAAAGGCCCAAAGAATCCCCTGGCCCTAAACTGAAAGAAAAATAATGTGTATAATTCAAAACAAAAAGAGTAAAGAAAAGTCTAACAAGAAGAAAATACCAACTACAATATAGAATTCCTAAAAAATATCAGTAAGTTGGATGATTACAAGAATAAGATAATATATATAAGTACAAGGATAGAACAAGACCTCCATCAGTTCTGAAGATAATTAGTATGCTGAAATGTGGGAATGGTACTTGCCTATATGAACAGAAGTGCCTATCATGACCAGGGTTCTATCAGACTCAATAAAACACCAAGTCAGGTGAGCTCAATCACAATGCATTATTATTAGATTAAATTAGGATTTCCAGATTAGGCCATAGAAGGGGCTGAATGGCAAAAGTTAGCAGCACAAACAGAAGGCTAGCTCTCTCTCATCTATCACTGTCAAGTGGGCACCTGTTGTCCTGGCACCTCCTTATCATCAGTGAAAGGAGTACAAAGTCCATGCTGGCATATAGATTTTGGGCTCTGTATGTAGATACAAGCTGAAAATGGAAAATGCTACACTGTGACCTCATTCAAAGATGATGGTGAAAGTCATCTGAGCCAGAGTAATCCTGCTAACCAGCTGAGATTTAGACAGTCCAATCAATCAGTGAATTTGTGAGGAAAGAAGAGTTGCTTGAAGGCGATCGATGTGGTGAAATTTTGGCTGGTTGATTGGGAGCCTGGAAGGAAAAAGAGATAAAGAGTCAGGATAAGGATGCATGTGTGTAGACTTTTGTGAAGAGATGAATATAGAGAATTTTATACTACATGTTACCATGTACATTCCCACCGGAGAGCATCTACTATAGAACTGGAGTTAAATACGTAGGTAGATAGGAAATATGGCTACTTGGCATCACTAGCTTTTGCTGTTTTCCATCCTGTCAGTTCAAAAGGTTGATCTAGTTCCTGCCAAGGCTGAGTGTCAAACTGGTTAGTTACAAAAATCAGCCACACTTGGTTGGGCATATCTGTAACCCAGCACCCTGGAAAAATGAGGCAGGTAGTTCACAAGGTTGAGCCCAACCTGGGCAATTTACAAAGATTGTCTCAAAACAAAATGTTAGAGAAGGGCTAGAAATATACCCACTGTGGAGCCCCAGTTTCAATACTTGGTACCACAGAGGGGAAAAGCATACAGACTCACACAAAAGTGAGCCCTTTGGTATCATACTGAATTCATGTGATGCTTTAACCCTTGGATATTCCATAATTCATCTTCAGCTCGATCTACCATACACTGGGCTGTAGTTTTATTTTACTGCGTACAGCACCTCAGTCAACACCTTCATAATGGACTTGCAAAATGATTGATATATCTGCAGTGAACACTGAACATTATCACATACAGTCAATGGCCCCACTTTTCAGAAAACAGGTGTGATAGTGGACACCAGATCAAAGGTTTCACTCAATTCATAGCATACTTCTTTCCACAGAAATTTCTGCCTATCACAACCTGTTAAAGGTACAGCCGAAGTGACATCTAGAGATAAGACCTGCAAGGCTAGACCAAGCCCTACAAAACAAAGTAGACACTAAGTCATCACTGGCAGAATTAACACTTTCATCTAGAGAAGTCATCAGCATGGAGTCAAAGGCCTTGCGTCATCCCTGTCTCTAAACACCTGAAGCCAACCGCAACCCCTCCCAACTTTGCTTCTTAAAAAGATGAAATCACCTAGCATTAACAACTGCTTCTCTAAATCCAAAAAAATGTAGCGTGATTCTAATAGAATGTGTGCATCCTGTACCTACAACTCCAGGACCTATGTGTTTGGAGCTTGGGCAGCTAGAAAAGAAACATATACACCAGCAGACCCTGGAAAAATCTCATTAAATTTCATGTCTTGATAGTCATCTAGTCTCTTCAGGCTCCTTGTGACAAGGAAAAGAAGAAAAGATCACAGATAAAGAGTACCACCATTCCGACGGGTAACGGGTGCTATGACCAGATGTTGCATAAAGGAGGACTGTGTCTGGAAACAAGTATGATGAGTTCTGCAGCCAGAGCCTGAGAAGGAGGTTATGACAAGAACTCAGATGCATGAGGAAGGAGGGCATGAGTAGCCTCACCAGTTAAGCCACCAACGCCACAGAAGCCACATTGGTTGTAGAGACAAGACATGCTCAAAGCCAGAGAAAATGGGAAAGACTGGCTTTCATTATACTTACTGTCCTCCGCTTACTTTAAGAAAAGAGGTCCTATGGGGAAAAATGAGAATTAAATTGTGTCTTATAATAGTACAAATCCCCATTATGGAGGGCAATCATGATGCATACATGTAATGTACCAATAAAGATAATTTTTAAAAAAAGAAAGAAAAGAGGTCCAACTGGACAGACCAGAAGCTTTTTTGCAAACATTTAGCAGAAAATATCCTTTAAGTGTCAAATCTTCATATAGTTAATATTTCTATCACTAGTCAAACTGCTAATAAACTCAAAGGAGAGATTGAATCTCTTTGCTTTTCCTCAGTGCTGTCTCTTTGTCATTGCTCACCATTGCATTTAGCATCCTTGAATGGGTGATTAAAACCCTACTCTTCCTTCCAACCTCTTGCTATGGATGGAACTGTGCCCCAAACATGTACATGCTTAATCCCTAACCTCCAGGGTCATGGCCTTCAGAGATGGAACTTCTAGGAGGTAATTAAAATCAAATGAGGGTGAAGATCTCACAATGGGATTAGTACCCCAGTGAAAGGAGAAAGAGATACCAGAGTAACTTTCTCTCTTCCCTGTGAGTACACAGCAAAAAGGCAGGCTCCCTGCTGTGTAGGAAAGAGGCCTCATCAGAGTTCAGCCCCACTGGATGCTGGCTCTTGGACTTCTTAGCCTCCAAGACTGTCAGAAAACAGCAAGCCTCCTCGATTGTCATATTTTGTTATTCCTACCTCAGCTGACTAATGTACTGAACAAGAACACTAAGCTAAAAGCTTTGAAAAAAATTTACTTGCTAAAAACACCACAATATATGGAAATAAAGGTCACTTCATAATTTCATCAAATTTTCTTCATAGTTACCTGTTTACTCCCCTTTTTATAATCTCTAAATTTAAACAACTCTCCATTCCAGGATAGCAAGTGTATTTTAATAATTCTGTGTATGTTTAAATACTTTTTTCTACATCAGTAGTAATTTGTAAAGTTTTCTCCTGATTAATAATTTGTGATTTTTGTGGTTTTCCTTATGAAGCTATCTGGTAGAATCTCCATTTTATTTATTTTCTTTCCTAAAGAATCTTTCCATTATCAATTTTAATGTTTAACTCATCTTCTTTCTACAAATTATTTCTGCTTTCTCTTAATTATTTCTTTCTTACTGCAGTCCTTTAGCTGAATCTGTTGCTCATTTTCTAATTTCTTCAGTTAACTGTAACACACATTATTCTTTGTTCACTCAGACAGATATTGAAGATCATGCACATTTATTTAATAAAACAAAAACACATCTCACCAACTTGCCATAGGTCTCAACTCCTAATTTCCCATGATAATTTTTATTTTATTTTGTAATTGCCTTTTAGCAAGAGATTTCATAAACTATAAAGTTTTTAGAATTTTATTGTTTAGTTTGTACTTTTCTGTGAATGTTGTTATATAAAGAAAAACATGGAATGGTAATTTTTTAACGTGTTATTTTTTTCTTTAAACATTTGGTTGACTAAAAAGAACTTTGTCCTATTATTCAGTTTTACCACATCCTTTTTGGATTACTGTAGCATTTTATTTTTCCTGGTATAATATAAATATATAATCTCTGGTATACATCTTTGTTTTTTATTACAGTACTAAGGATTGAACCTAGATATTAATATCTTCTAACCAGATACTTTATTACTAAGCCCCATCCCTATTTCTTTTTACTTTCCACTTGAGACAAGGTTTACAATGCTGCTCCAGTTGGGCTTGACCTTCTAATATTCTTGCTTTGTTGCCAACAATCTCTAAAATAGAGATTTTAGGGATGCATCATTATGCCAGGTTTAATTTTTGGCAGACATCTTCTTTTGCCTTCTTGCCAAACAAACTTTAGAAAGAATATGGTCTGTTGTCTTCACATTGCCATTTCCTTTTATCATTTCTTTAAAAGTGAATTAAAACTGACTTAGTCTTTTGTTTTTATTCAAGTCTTTGTTGATACATTTTGAATACACATCATCATCGCATTCAACATTAAGAGTTTGTACAAGAATATGACATGACTTGACTCTCATTTTTCCCCTTCCTTCACCCACCCTGCAACCCTACCCTCTAAATACATAAGCTTTGTTTCCTTTTTTTAACTATTAAATTATTTTACCCTTATTATTTACCCCTGCACCCTGTTTCCTTTTAAATATTTTCTATTTCACAATATAAACTATATATACTAAAACTCATTTACATCTTCCTTTTCTCATACCACAGAAAAGATACGATATTTCCCCATTTGACCTATTTATTTCACTTATGAGGATGTCCTGAAGGTACATCCATTTGAGTATGAATGACTCAATCTTATCATTTTTAATGGCAGAATTATACTCCATTCTATAAAAGAAGCACATCTTTTCTATCCAGTATCCAGTTGGATATCTGGGTTGTTTCCAAGATATAGCAATCATAAACTGAGCTGCTATAAGCATGGGTGCACATATGTCGCTGTGATGTGAATCTTTCCACTCTTTCATGTCACTTTTAATTCTTTTGAGTATATACCTAGCAGAGCAATGGCCAGGTCAAATGAGACTCCAATCCTAGCTTTATGAGGAATCTCCACCTTGATTTTCACAAAGGTTGTATGAGACTACACTCCTACCAAGAGTGAAGAAAGGTTCCTTCTTCTCTGAAAATACACCAACATTTGTGGTTGACTAATTCTGAGATAGCAGCCATTCTTTGTGGAGTGAGATGAAATCTCAGTGTTGTTTTTTCATCTACATCTCTTAAATGATCAGTGATGTTGAGGGAAAGAAAATTATCACAGTAGGATGTCAACATGATTCCATTATATCAACATTATAGTTAATATGATATAGACTCCTTTAAACATTGATAGCCTGTAAGTTTTTCTGCACAATAGTAATCCCAAACCTACATTTCAGTTTGGTATATAAATAGGATGAACATTCACCACTAGTTTTTTCATTAAATGGCTCTTTAATTCTTGTGTTCCTTGCTTTGATTAATCTCCTCATTTTTTGGATCTTGTCAACAAGTAATAGTTTCAAAAGCATGTTGTGTACTTTAATTCTTGAGTTGTTCTACACTGGAAAATCTCTCTGTAATCTCCATAGGTAAAAGAACACTTGCCTGAGTACAATGTTCTTTGGCCCCAATCTTCTGATCTAAAACCTGTAGATCTTGCTTCCTTTCTCTGAAAGGAACAGAACCAGGGTGATTCTGCACTTACTCTCAGACCTTCAGTCATATGTCTGGATAACTATGGGATTCTTTCCTTTTCTTTGAACTTTATATAGTCTTTAACCTTGATGTAGAACATCCTTGATTTTTTTTTCTTTTGAAACACATTGTGACCCTAATTAAATATACATGTTTATCTTAATTTCAGGCTGACAGATTGTGGCTATGGTAATATTGTTATGCTGGATCTTGCTTTTTTTTTTCTTGCTGGAAGTCTATAGTTGCATTTACTGACTCAATGAATGTGAAATCATTTCCAGGATATATGAAATAAAAAAATATAAAAGATTTTTATATATAGCATGCTGCCTTTTGTATATATGTCATATGTGCTTACCTTTATGCTTGCAAATAAAAATAATAAACCTGTGTAAGAAATTGTTTACTTTTGGGGGAAAGACAGGTGGAAAAACTAAAGGAAGAAGTATATAATTGTAACATGTAAAAAACGTTTTCAGGTTCCAAATAGGCCCAAAAGCCTAAACCAACAATGGTCCACACACTATTTTATAGCTCTGTGCACTACAAAGGCCCAGTAGAAATAAACAAACCTAGTGTCCAACTCATGTTCTAAAAGAAGGTGTCTGTAAGAAGAAAGTGTCTAATGTGAAGTGACACATACAAAACCTGAATCACTGAGTGATAGTCCTTCATTATGAATTGTTACTCAGGTAGACTTCGATCTCTCAACGCATCCCTCTGACATTATAAACAGGTGAACTGGGGCTGAGAATTTAGCTCAGTGGCACTGCACCTGCCTGACAAGCACAAGGTCTTGAGTTTGATTCCCAGGACAACAGAGGATTACCTTCATTATCCTCCCTACCCTGGCAATTACAGGACTACAACACTCAGGAAGCAATTGTTTCCTAAGTTATTCATTCCTTCATTCTCCCTGCCAATTTGTGGGTTTTGTGTTTTGTTTTGATTTGTTTTCTTTACTCAGAAATGTAGTGCTTAAACTGGCAAATGAGATGGGCTATTAATAGGAGATGAGAAAAAAGGAATAGAAAAGTCCAACTACCTCAGAGTCAACGCTAAAGTAGTAAACTGGCCTCCACATTGATTTTCTTGGCAATAGTTTGACATTTCTGAACTGGCTAGTCATTACAAGATGAAAGAATCTACACCTAGAGAAGACTTTGGTAAAATTTAGCAAATATACTTTTGAATACACCATCAGCAACCATAATTGGCAAAATTACAGAAATACATTTGAGTTTCCAGTTTCAGTGTTCAGTGTGGGTCTCTGCATATCTGTATGTCATCACTGAAAGTTCAGCAGAAAGTTAAAGAGACTGTGTCAAGGACTGTTAGCCAAGTGCAATATTAACCTAGAAGTTGCTTAATCTCTTTTTAAAGAAGCCATTAATCTTCATTTATTGCATCTCCATTGTACCTTTCGCACACTCCTAAAACTTTAAGGTGTTTGGTTTTGTTTGTCAGTTTTCCTGGCCTCACTAATGTTCCCCATAAATGACCTAAGGTGCTCTCAAGTGTTTAGACAGATCCTTTTTTCTCTCTCTTAGGGAAATGCAGACCAGAGAAGTGTGTTCTTTTACTCTGCCAAAATCATTTGCTCAGCCATTTGGCCTCTCAATATCCTGGGGAAAGCTCAAGTACTTCTTTTCACCCTAGGGTGGACAACAACCTTTTCTGGCCCTTTCTTCACTCTGCACTATTTTCTCAAGTCTTAAATAAGTCTGCTAGAGTTGAATTACTCTCAAGACAACAGGAGAGACTTGCTGAAAGGCAACTTCTGTCACTCTCTCCATCCTCTAATCTCATAATTTCTCCCTGGCCTTCTGCAACCCGGGGGTCACTGAACATCCTTCCGCACCTGCAGGTGTTATTTTTGCAGCTCTTCCCTAGGGCCCTTAAAACCAAAGTTGGGTCTTTGCTTAGCTTCCTGCTGCTAAAAGCCAAACAAAGAGAAGTGAGAGAACATCATTAATAAATAAATTTTAAAAAAAACTCTTTAGAGAGTGGCAGAATGCGAAAGAGTGTCTACGAAACATTTATCTCTAGAGGAAAACAATCACTCAGAGTACATGGCTTGGCCTCCAACACAGAAAGTCTTACAAGTAAACACGGTTAAACTACAACCTTTAACCACCCAGCTCCAACCTAACTTCCATTTCACATCCTCTGCAGTGAATGATGATTCCTGATCTGTGGTCAGATGGGAAGGGAAGGCTGAATTTATGGGCATTTGAATCAGTGGAGAAGGAGACCACAACAGGGGAAGTAGGTAGCAGAAGGGAGACAGAACCTAAAACTTCTCTCAAAAGGGGACCCTTCAACCACATTCCATTCCTAATTCATTGTCCTGCCTCATTTCCCATAGCCCCTTCCCTCACTCACTACAGACTTTCAAAAAGTTCTGGGCTTCTATTTTACAGTTATTATATTGAAGTTTCTTTATTAGACTCACTATGTTAGTCAGTTTTCTGCTGCTGTGACAAAATATCTAAGAAAAACTACTTAATAAGGAAAGATGTATTTTGACTCACAGTTTCAGATGTTCAGGTCAATGAATAGTTAGCTCTGTTATTTTTAGGCCTGTAGCAAGGCAGAGACATCATGGGAAAAAGGTACCTGAGGAAATTTACTCACTTCCTAGCAGCCAAGAATCAGAAAAGGGGTGAGAGAGTTGGAGAGGGAGAAGTTGAAGACAACATATAGTCCCCAAGGTCATGAC
Organism: Petromus typicus; assembly: GCA_004026965.1. NCBI lineage: Eukaryota > Metazoa > Chordata > Mammalia > Rodentia > Petromuridae > Petromus > Petromus typicus. The sequence goes on along the minus strand of PVIR01023178.1, from coordinate 1,048 downwards.
CCACAATACTTGTCCAAAGAGGTCCCACACTCTAAAACTTCAAGGCCTGAATATAATGTCATTAAACTGTGAGCCCATCAGTGGACTCATCCAATGATGAAGTGCGAGTCCTTCTGACTCAATCATCACTGTAGGCCCATCTCTGAGCCACACTCCTCTGGGGACCAAGCCGTCAACACTAAAGCCTGGATGTGAATTAGAACACTCTTGCATCCCCTTTTCAAATTTTCTTAAACTCCTTTGTTCTCTACTTGCTCATTTGTTTTCATCCTTTGGATTTCACATAGGTTTATTTGTGGCCTCATACTTACCCCTTCATTTCTGTTTTGATGATTTCTAATTATTGCATGTAATTCTACAAATTGTATATTCTTCATGCAAAATTTTTGATGATCAATTTTCTCATGGGAAAAATAGCCACAGAAACAAAACTCCCCTCATCATTATGTACCTTCAGCTAATCTGTATTCCTGAGAATTTGCTCTTCCTTATTTCCCATAGTTTCTTCCTTATCACTTTCACTTTGCTACTACTGCATGTAATAGAGGAGGGAACCACAGAATATAAAATTATGTTTCCGTACATGACCAAGACCTGTCTTTTCCATTTAATCAAAATGGCAATAATGACTTGCATGATATTAAACCTCCACCTCATCCTCCAGGGCTGAGGAAAATTTTCAGTCAACGTAGACCTCCTTTACAATAGATATTTTAAAATTTCAGATGCATTCTCTAGTCCTCATGGGTAATACACTCGAGGATCATCATAATATCAAGTTGCAAGTTCTTTCAGATGTTAAGTGGATCTTGCATTGTAACCCAAACTGTCATAATAAAGTAGTGTTGGTCACAGTGCCACATCCACCTGGGGCTTCTGTAGAATGTGGAAGTGCTTTTTTTTCTTCCCCACCCCTACAGTGATGTTTCTATATCTCCCACTGACCACAATAAAAATGGTGGCAGATTATTCCTTAAAATATAAATCTCCTTTTTAAATATCCAAAACTATTAAAAGTAAGATACTGATTAAGATCCATATTATTTTT
>PVIR01023177.1:0-27349 GCA_004026965.1 Petromus typicus | reverse complement strand
CATCCGCCTCTTTTTTTTTTTTTTTGAGACAGGGTCTCCCTTTGTGGTTCAGGTTGGCCCTGAGCTCAGCCTCCAACTCACATCACAGCAGTCCTCCTGCCTCTGCTTCCCGAGTGCTGGGATTACAGGCGTGAGCCACCACGCCCGGCACTGGTATGTGGTATTGGTTGCCGCTGGGGTGAGTCTCCACACCCAGTATTGTTATGTGGTTACCGGGGATTGAACCCGGGTCCTTGCGCTTGCAAGACAGGCGCCGGAACCACTGAGCTATATCCCCAGCCCCCACCATCCGCCTCTTGTGGGACACTCCTGGCCAGCCCATCATCTTGACTCACCACTCTGAGGCCAGGGAAAGTGCAGCTGGTTCCACAGCATGAGTCACCTGTTGCCCTCCCATTGGCGGGTGGGAGGCCTGGTGGCACCAGAGGCATTGGAGGTCCCTGGGCCCTGTCAGTTTGGGCTCTAGTTCCGGGCTAGTCTGTGGAAACTGGGACATGGACGCACATGCGCACCTTCCTCATGCCCTTCCTGTGCAGATGCTAGGAGCTGTGCCGGATTTCCTGGGTATCAGAGTTTATACCCAGTGGGTGTGGGAGTCTCCTGAGGTTAGGGCTCCCTGAGTGGATAATTGTCAAGTCGCTATTTATGGAGTCAGTAGTGCGCAGGGCTCTTGCCCACACCCTCCCTCCCCCTTCCTTTGTGAGTGAGGCCCCTGTGATATTTGGCAGAGACAGACAGGCAGGACAAGGCCCCCTGTGGTCAGAGTCCTCAGTGTAGTCACGTCAGCTCAGCTTTTGGCATGTAAAATCACACAGGTCTGGTGAACATTCGGGGCTCATCACCCAGCCCGCTGCACTGGCCTTTCAGGTTTTGTTCTCACTTAGGGCATGTGTTCAGTCAGTCTTGAGGATACATGTAGCCCTGTGGAGCCTTGGTGATTCTGAGAACAGGTGAAGGTCTGCCACCTTCGTTGTGTCACACAGCACACTTGTCCCTAAGTGTGGACAGCCTGAGATGGTATTAGTGCATCAACATCCCTTTTCTAGCCCTTTGTTCTTCGTGTTATAAATAGAGCATTGTGTTGATTGAAACCTAATGTGACAAGGTTCTGTTGTTTACGGATATGCCAAGGTGATAAGGGGATATATGCGGTTCAGCCAATACAGAGATGGCGCCGAGTCCCAGGGCTGCAAAGCGCCTGGTGTCCAGGTGGGTCTGTTTTGTCCGAGAGGTGGGAGTCAGCGGCTCTGAGGAGGGGATTTGTGTGCTGTGCCATGGCTCATGCCATGCCAGGCGCAGGTAAACGTGACTTTCAGGAAAGAAGAGTGGAGACAAGATAGAAGTTTCCACTGGAAGGAGGATTCCAGAGCTGGAAATGGGTGCACTTACTGAGTCTCCGGTTAGAGAAGAAGGAAGGGGAGACATCAGGGATCCCCAGGAGTGGAGCCTGGAGAAGGCAGCTGGGCTCTGCACAGTCCGTGGGGAGGCTGGTCGTGTGCAGACCTGCCCCGGCCCTGGGCCCTGCTGTCTTCTCCACAGGGGCAGAAGCCTCACCAACACTGGACGTGTGTCTGCAGTAGAGCTGTAGACCACCTGCAGGACCTTCACACTGTTGCTTTTCGTTTTTGTTTTTTATTCTTATATTCATTGACCCTTTTCAGTTTGAGAGATGGGAAACTGAAGTTTTTGGTTGACATTGGCTGTTGCTAATTGTAGATTTTGAGTCATCAGAACTAGAAATAAAAGCCTGGTTGTCTAAAAATAAGACATTGGTCCCATGTGATAGCATGTTAATATTAGAATCAAGGAAGGTTTTTTTTTAAACATAATTTTATTCTGATTACTTCTTCCCTTAGAATTTTGAAAAGATTAAAATTTCTGGTATTTGAGAAATACAGACTTGGGTTCTGAGCATTTGAATAGCATAGCGTGCTCTCGTTAACAACTGCTGACAGCTAAGGGTGGACAGGGTCCACACCAAAGGAGGCTCTGACTTTCTGACAGGATGTGCTCAGAAAATGTTGGCACTGCTGAGGTGACAGTTCTCTTGGGCCATTTCAGTGATTGACTTTCAGTGATTTTCTCTGGCTCACACTCCCAGGTGTGCCATGGTAAGTAGTGTCATGTGGGGGTGGGAAGTTCCTAGGCCTCCTGTTGCTCCCTATTGCTAGTAGCCAAAGCTGAGACTGATTATGAATTTAGGTAATCGTTCTCAAACTGATCAGTGAAATGCCCTCCACAAAGTGGAGGGGTGGAAATTTACATCAGATACTGTGACTCAAAGCATTGCTATGATCTCAGTGAGTACCTGAGGCAGAGACTGCAGCACACCCAGCCTAAGCCCTCGGCCTCACCCCCCTGCCCTCCAGGGAGATGACCCTGAAGACTGCTTCCCAGCCTTCCCTGCTACAGGAGTGGCCACATGCTCAACACGCTCATGGCTAGGAATGTGGAAGTTGGAAGTCTGCTGAGAGTTTTTAGGAAAGCTTTTGTCTTTCTTTGAAGAAGGGAAGCTGCTGTGGTACATGTGTCTGTGGTCCTAGCTACTCAGGAGACTGAGACAGGAGGATCTTTTGAGCCCAGGAATTTGGATCCAGTCTAGACACCCTAAGAACCTCATTTCCTAAGGGGCAGATGTGACTGGCATATCTCCTGGCTGCCCCTCCTCTGCTCTTCTGTCTGAAGCCTTTTGACCATGGGACAGTTAGACACACAGATGGAACTAAGGCTGTTGTGGCAGAAACAGAGAACCTAAGTTTGTGATGCCATTGTCTTGTGCCTGGACCATTCTAGGAAGGGCCCATCTCCAGTGATAGGAAAACATTTTTTCCTACTTTAAGACACTATTATGTTGGACTTAGTGATATACTCCAAACTGATGCAAAAATAGACTTTATGCCATAATTGGAGTGGGTTTTATTTTTATTTTGTAAAAAAATGTGTGTTAAAATACTTAAAACACTTGACATACTCATTTTTTACCAGTACGTTTGTGACACTTAATAATTATATTCAGCCGAGGAATTGATAATATGCATACTGACTCTTGATCATTTTACTTCCTTTCCTCCCTCTGCCCTCCTTCCCCAGATCCTCTTCCCATATCCACAGTCTACTTCCCTGTTTTCTACAATTCTCTTTAATTCTGAAACTTAACACAAATAGCTGTCAGTGAGATGGCTGCCTTGACCTTTGCCCCCAGTCACACAGTAACCACAGATGCACGTGACACTGAGCAGCGTGGTGACCAAACGTCAGAAGTCAGAGACAGAGCCCTGGCAGCAAGAAGAGAGAATGCCGTAGGACGTGCCACACACATAGTTATTACTCAGCTTGCGGAGGAACAGAACTGTGACACACACCTTGAAGCCACTGCCCTAAGGGAGACAGCAGGCATCAAAGGGCCAGTGTTTGCAACTGTGCTCGCAGTTCCTGGCACATTAGATACAGAGAGATGGAAGTCAGAGAGGGTAGTGAAGATGATGAGGGTGGGAAGAAGGAGTCCTATTTTTTACTGAGGATAGTTTTGGTCTGAAAAGATGAAAAAGTTTTGAGGATGGCCTTGGTGAGGCCTACACAAAAGTGTGAATATGCTCAGCACTGTTGAACACTGTACTTTAATGGCAGTCCGTGTTACATACACTTAACCATGATTTCAAAACTAAAGGTTGGGGATTTAGCTCAGTCTTTCCAGCACCTACCTCCAACCACAAGGTCCTCAGTTTGATCCTCAGTATTAGAAAACAAAATAAGACAAAACAAAAACCCCCTGAAAACTACAGGCCAATATACTTATTAGAACTGGTAAGGAAATTCAGTGAAGTCGTAGAATACCAAGTCAACTTACAAAAATCAATAACATTTCTTGTAGTACCAGGGACTGAACTCATGACCTTGTGTTTACAAGGCAGGCAGTGTTACCGCTGAGCTAAAACCCCAGCTCCAGTAGCATTTCTGTCTACTAACAAACTGAAAAAGGAGCTTTAAGAAAACATTCCATTTGCATAAATAACATCAAATAAATAAGCGTTAGTAAATTTAACCAAGGAGGTGAAAGACGTGTATACTGAAAACTATACAACATAAGAAATTGAGTAAATGGAGAAATAAGTGAAAAGATACCTCATGTTCATGGTTTAGAAAAATCAGTGTCGCCGAGATGTCCAGGCTGCCAAAGTGTTCTGCAGACTCACTGGAGGACCTGTCTAGATTCCTCATTACCCTTCACAGAACTAGAAACTTTCCTGAAGTTTGTGTAGAACCATAGACGTCCCGGACAGCCAAAGCCATCATGAACACGAGCAAAGCTGTCGGTCCTAGACTCCTGGCCTTGAAAGCCTAACACAAAGCCATAGTAATCCGAACAGTGGGGCATGACAGAAGATGGTGGGATTGGAGAGTCACCAGAAAAAGCCCACGTATGATGGATTTGTTTGCTTATTTAGGGGCTGAGGCTTGAATTTCACTCTAGCTTCCTTCTCTGCAGAAATGAGATTAAAGCTGTTTTCCCCATTTTTGGTCGTGCTATAATATATGCCCATGAGCTTTTCATATCTGTGAGCTGCCAGGCTAGGCCAGGAGCTGCTGCCCAGGGACTTGTCCTCAGGAGCTCTGAGTGGGGACAGTTGGGGACCCTGCACTCATTCAGAACTTGGCCAGGCTGTGTCCCTGTCTTTAGAGGTTCGCTGTCCCTCAGAGAAGTCAGGGGAAGCCTTGATTTCCCCAGGGGTGCCCGCCCTCAAATTTCCATTTTACCAGATTTCCATTTTAACCACACTTAGTGGTTCCCTCCCTCCTGCCCTCCCTCCCTCCTTCCTTCCTTCCATCATTCTTCATTTGTTGGAATCTAGCTTCCATCTCCAGCCCTAGCTTTTCCCACTTACATAGGTCATGCAGACACACTTTTATTTGGCAACATCTAGGATTTTATTTCATTTTTTCTCAGAGTACTAGGGATTAAGCTATTCCGTACTTTTTTGTAGCCTTCAAATAGGTGTGTGTTGCTCAGCTAAGATCCTATGAACTTCAAGTATCCTTCTTGCTTTTGGAATCTGCACAACAGGGAACATACCTTTCTTGTGTGCTTTACTGTGGACTGTAGGTCTAAAGCCTGTCAGTGGCCGCCCTGTCACAAATTCTCTTCGGTACAATTCACACAAGTCACATCTCAGAATACAAAATAAGAAGCTGTATCATGAAACAGCTTGAAGTTTCAGTTAGTATATTTATACTTCTGCTTGCATATTGTGTGTCTATTACCTAAGTTTTCAGTCTTTTCTTTTTTTTTTGAGACAGGGTCTCGCTTTGTAATTCAGGTTGGCCCTGAGCTCAGCCTCCAGCTCACATCACAGCAATCCTCCTGCCTCTGCCTCCCGAGTGCTGGGATGACAGGCCTGAGCCACCATGCCTGGCACTGTGGTATGTGGTACTGATTGCTGCTGGGCGTGAGTCTCCATGCCCAGTATGGTATATGGTTACCCGGGAATTGAACCTGGGCCCTTGCGCTTGCAAGACAGGCGCCGGAACCACTGAGCTAAATCCCCAGCCCAAGTTTTCAGTCTTTAAGAACTCTTTTTGCTTGACATGGCACACACCTATAATTCACTGAGGAGGCTGAAACAGAAGGATCACCACAAGTTTGAAGCCAGCCTGGTTTACATAGTGAATTCATGGCCAGTGCCTCATATGACTCTGTTTCAAAAAATTTAACAAAATTGAAAAAAGAAAGATGAGTGTGTGTGACTGAGATTAAGATTCACTCATTGTGGTACGTGTGCATAACTCAATGAGGTGGAGGCCACACCTGGGCTGACTGTTGTGGTAAAGGGAACACATTCATTGCCTCAGGCTGGTGGCTGTCCATGAAGAGTGGCCCTGACCATGTCTGGTGCTTTGCTGCTGGCTGATATCGCACTCAGTGTGAGTTTGGGTCTCGCTGGTGTGTCCCTCAGTCCTCCACTGCTGTGACCAAGTCCTGAGAAAACAGTTTGGAGGAAGAAAAGTTTGCTCGGCCCATGGTTTTAGCAATTTTGGCCCAGAGTTGGCAAGAGCCTCCTGGAAGAAGGGGGCAGGGGGCAGGCTGAGCCTCAGAAGGCATCTCCAGGCCCAAATGGAATTTCAATACTACACTTTGATACAGTGCCAAAGGGTGGAGAAAAAACTGCTCAGTTTGTTTCATTTGGTTTTGTTTTGTTTTTTGTGACAGGGTCTTACTGTGTACTTCGGGCTGGCCTTGACCCACTGTGTGGCCCAGGCAAGCCTCGAACTCACAGCAGTCCTCTTGCCTCTGCCTCCTGAGTGCGGAGACTACAGGAGTGAGTCACCACACCTGGCAAGAGTTCAGTTTTAATTCTTTCACAGCAACACAATTTATCTGTATTTAGAACAAGGCCCGTATTCAGTGTGGGAGCCTCTTGACTTTGCCAGAAGCTTTTCACAGGAATTAAACCATTTTAAAGGCCACGATTTAACATTTTTCTGAGGTTTTTCTTAGCAGGTCTCTTTAACAGCCAGTTCTAATGACTCACACTTTTTTTTTTTAGGGTTTTTTTGAGACAGGGTCTCGCTTTGTGGTTCAGGCTGGCCCTGAGCTCAGCCTCAAACTCACATCACAGCAATCTTCCTGCCTCTGCCTCCCAAGTTCTGGGATTACAGGCTTGAGCCACCACACCCGGCACTGTGGTATGTGGTACTGGTTGCTGCTGGGGTGAGTCTCCACGCCCAGTATTGTTATGTGGTTACTGGGGATCGAACCCGGGTCCTGTGCTTCCAAGACAGGCATCGCAACCACTGAGCTAAATCCCCGGCCCATGACTCACACTTTTAAAAGCATTTTTATATGTTATTTTGTAATATAAACACAGTAGCTGTAACAGAGCTTTTATGGCTCATATTCATAAACCTTTGTGTGTACATATCTGTTGCACATACAGGGCACAATTGCTAAATCAAAGGATATACGTGCTATTAAGAGCCAAATTCCAGTAGCAGTGGAATTGGAATTCCAATTATTTTATTCTGACTTTTTTTTTTTACTGTATTCTACCATAAAATTTGTAAATGTGTATTTTATTACTAAAAATACTAGGTGTATCATTTAAAATGGATTCACAAGAGCTTTTAGAGTAATTATATCAGTCTTATAAGGAGATATTTCTCCTTGTAAATTTGGCATGAATATTTTGTTTTGCTTGTTTTAGGACTTGGCTTTTAATTTAAATTGATTTTTATAATTTTTAAAATTTTTTAGGTTTTTAAAATCCCTAAATTTAGAGAGTTTTATTTTTAGCTACAGAAAAATTTCTTATTAAGCCAGGTGTGGTAGCACATGCCTATAATCCTAGCATTTGGGAGGCTGAGGCAGGAAGATCACTTCAAGTTCAAGGCTAGCCTGGGCTACTTAACAACACCCTATCTCAAAATAAAATAAAATTAAAAATTTCTTATTGTCAGTTATCTAAACTGAGCTTAGTTATAAGCTTATTAAAGAAATGTTTTTCACCTTTTTTTTCAAACATAGGATTTGAAGAATTTTGTTAGTATATGTTTATGATGCATAATGAATACATCCATCACGGGAAATTGGTGCACATACATATAGCATCTTGATCATTTTTTACCTCCCCTCTCTTTTCTCTTCCCTGTCGCTTCCATCCCAGAACCCCTTCCCATCTCCGTAGATCCAGTGGATTTGCACTTGTCTAGTAGAAGATTGACATTAGGGAAAATAAGCTCCTTTGTCTTTTGTGATAGTCAGTTTTAATCTTATGAAGGATTATTTCCCACAAAGTTTAAGTGTGAGAGAATGAGACTCCAGATCATGCGTGAGAATCACCTCTGCACTTGCGGTTTTGTTTTCACGCCCTGCTCTCTGCTCCTGACCTGAGTGTGGTGGTCTGTTTTGCAGAAGCCCTGCAGCCTTTCCTGGAAGCCTGTAGCAACTCTTGCTTTTTTCGTACATGTTCCGTGTTGCTGCGAACTCCTAAGCTTGATCTGCAGATCCTAGAAAAGCTCAGTATTATTCTACAGAAACTTTCCAAAATCAAGTAAGAATTTTCATTTCTAACATTTTTTTAGTTGATGTATATCTCATTGTGATCATTTAGGTTTTAATGAATTCCAAACCAGCGCAACTTTGACTGTGAAATCAAAATTTCCACCCTATAGGTACAGAAATGAATATTAATGTTTATCTGAGACCAATATTTAACAATGGATAGTGGATAATGGTATGTATTGCTTTGGCTCTGTGGCTAAGTAAGAGCAGGCTGCTTATCTTTTGTGGGGCAAGGAACCGAACCCAGAGACTTGTCCATGCTAGGCTTGTGCTCAACCACCGAGCTACACCCTAGGGTCCGGAAGCCAGGGGTTAACAGTCAAGCAAAGTAGCAGTCAAGTCACTACACACAGGCGTTTTCTAGTGCCACATGTGAAAAGGTGTATTTTATAATCCCTCATTAATGTGCTCAAGGAAGTTGGGGAATGAGAATGAAGTAGGTAAAAGCAATTTTAAGTGACTTTAGTACCTGGGTTTATGTAGGCCCCTGGAGGCTTCCTTTTGATTTGGGTCTCTTTCTGAGAAGCAAGGGCTTTCCTTCCTCCTTCTCCTCCTCTGACTCATATATTAGTAGGGCCAGTTTTTAAATCATAAATGAAGGGACGTGGATCTCATGCTCTGTTTTTCTTGAGTTTGGTACAGTCTAGTGTTTTGCTGTGAGGCAGATGTAGACACCTAGCCCATCTTTTCATGGCAGTGTAGTTTTGGTGCTGGCCCACTGCTTCTCCTGATCCTGTCCTTCACCCATGGTTTCCACCAGGCCGTGAGCACAGTGCATGTGAAGGGGACCAGCAGCTGGTGGTAGCATGCCCACAAGCTCTGCCAGCACTATGCCTGGTGGCTGTAGTCCATGACTGGTCATCAGGCAGCATCTGCCCCTCAGCGTCCTGGAGGACCAGTCTCGTTCTGTGGTCCATGCACCGGCCCCTGCCTCCTTGGCTTGCAGATGGGTGAGAGTCTGCTGACTCATGATAAGTGAGTCCTCCTTCAGGCAGGCTGGGCCAGGGGCCGTGTAACGTGAGCCAGATTTAATTGTTTTCTACCTCTTCTTTCATGCGGTTTCTAACCTGTAGCCCCAGAATGCACATTTATCTTTCAGCCGTGACATGTGGTATAGCGCAGGCTCCTTTCAGACTTAGAGGAAAAGCCAGAGCACAGCAAGAAGGCTGGAAGCAGTGGTGCCCCTGGCGCGCAGGGCTCTGCGGGACCCAGGTGAAGCCTGTGGATAGCGGGTGGTAGGCAAGGGCAGGTGGCGGACTCCCCTAGGAGGCGAGGGGATCAGACAGATGCCCTCTTGTCAGATATTCTGTAGCGGAGTCTGCTGTGATCTAGCACCAGGCCACTGTGGAAGCCACACCCTGTGCACACTGAGGTGCTGACTGTCTTTCTAGCTGGGAAGAACATTGCTTATCCTCAGTGAGGGGCAGATGCAGTCTTCCAGACAGGAAAATGCCTACTTCTCCTGTACTGCTTTTCCACTCTCCCGTGGAACCTCTTTTATGTGTGTTGGTGCCTGAAGGCTGGGGATGTAGCTCCGTGGCACTGCGCCTGCCTGGCTAAGCATGAGGTCCTGAGTTTGATTCCCAGTACAAAAACAAAACAAAAAAGTGAAACTGTTAGTGTCTGAATCCTTCAGTCAGCCATTTTCTCCACTGTTTTTAGAAACAAGTGCTAATTCCTCCACTTACCTGAGAGTGACCTCTCAGTCATCAGCGTGTGTAATGAAATAGCATACTCTTCCCTACAGGAGTAACAAGAAGCTTTTCGAGGTTTTTACCATTCACCTGATGCTTCAAGAGTTACAGAGGACGACACATCCAGAACACGCCTTCCTGTGCATCAACCTGAACTCCACGCTGTTCAATTTGGGTTTGACGAAAAGCAGCTGCACGGCCTCCAGCGCTGGCCATTAGACCAGCTTAGTTATATGTATCTACAGCACATTTCTGTAGCTTCTCTGTATAAGAGAAAAATCATCAAAGTAGCTGAAATTTTACCAAGTTAACATTAACATCATTTATCATGACAGATAACTAGGAAGATATTTTTCAACTTGGTAAATGAAATCTATAGATACTCTGGGCTTTTTGAAATATTTTATTAAGGTAATATGAATATGCAAAATGGCATTTGCAGAATTTATAACACTGGGGTTACTTTTTATAAAAGTCTCTTAGGAATATTCTTTCTTAAAATTATGTGATTATTTGAAATAAAATTGATGCCTCTGAGGGAACAGATAGTTCATTTTTTCATTCTGTTAATTAAATAGAATCTTCCATTTGGAGGCAAAGGTACACATTTCCTTAGGCTGAGGATCCAAGCCAGGAAGCTCACTCATACACCCTGTCCTTAGCTGCACCCAGGCTGTGGCACATGTTCCAAGCGCTGGTCTTTGTGTCATAACGTGCTGGAACCTGCAGGTTCACTCAGGAAGCATGGCTGGTTCAGTGCTCAGTTAATGTGAGTGCTCTTGTCATGGGGCTAAGAAAGATCTGTGATCATATCAACAAATTCAGAGAAAAGCTTTCTGAAAAATCTAACAGCTATTCATGATAAAGACTGTAACTCAGGAGAGGAGGATAACTTGAGCTCTGTGAAGAACATGTATAGAAAACTTAGAGGTAAAGGACCCTCGGTGATGAGGGGCTAGAAGCTTTCCGTGAAGATGAGGCGCCACACTGAAAGTCCTCGCTGACACAATAAACTGACTGGGAAAAGGGAAATAAAATGGTTTGGTTCACAGGTCACTTCTGTCTCCTGTAAAAAAAAAAAATCCTGAAAGAATCAACAGCAGAAAAAAATCTTCCCTGGATGGAACTGAAAAGCAGTTGGAACAGAGTTGCAAAGTATAAGATATATACAAGGCCGTCACTTTCCTGCATATCAGCAATGAGGACCAACTAAATTAGAAATTAAAAACACATTGGCTCACCAAAATGAAGTATGTAGGTATAAATTCAACAAAATGTATAGAAGTTCCACAGGAGGAAAGCTTGCAGTCAAAAATACTGAGATAAGCGGATAGCTGGTCTATATTATCAAAATGTCAGTCCACCACTGCTGTCCTGGAGACTTCCCTCGAGTCCCAGTCTACTAGCCCCCTTATTCTATGGGTACCGACAAACTGATCCTGCGGTGTAAATGGAGACACAGAGCTGGAGGAGGAAGGCAAGGCTGGAGGGTGACATTGCCACACTCCAAGGCTTTCTATAGAGTGACAGAGTGACAGAGACCAGCAGGAGTGGCTCAGTGGACTAGAACAGAGCCAGAGACACCCACTTGCCATCAGTTTTTGACGGGAGCAAAGGCATTTGGTGGAGAGAAGACTTTTTTTTTTGAGACAGGTCTCACTTTGTAGTTCAGGCTGGCCCTGAGCTCAGCCTCAAACTCACATCACAGCAATCCTCCTGCCTCTGTTTCCCTAGTGCTGGGATTACAGGCGTGAGCCACCACGCCCAGCACTGTGGTATGTGGTACTGATTGCTGCTGACCTTGAGTTTGTTAGTGACTTTTTAGATGTGACACAAGAGTAATGATCCACAAAGAGGAGCTGAGGAGCTGGCCTTCATTAAGACAAATCTTTCTGTCCCAAGAAGGATATTCACGAAAATTTTTGGAGTCAAAATGGACTCTCTCAGGTCAGGGACACTGGGAGGCTCAGATGCACGCTTCAGCATACCTGTAATGAGGACTCTGGTGCCACAGCCTTGCAGCCATGCAGCGATTACTGCTGGGAGGACACAGCCCAAGAACCCTCTTCATCTTGATGCTTAAGGTTGTCGTTTCAGAACAACCTGTGGAACTTTCTTCATATGCCTTTAACAGTTCCCCCTTAGCCGAGTGTGGTGGTACACACCTGTAATCCCAGCACTCAGGAGGCCGAGGCAGGAGGATCACTGAGTTGAAGCCAGCCTGGGCTCTATAGAGAATTCAAGGCCAGCCTGAACTACAAGTGAGATGCTGTCTCAAAAAACAAAAGTCCTGTTGACTTAGCCTCTCCACATATGCTTATTATCTGTCACTGTCCCAGGTAGTGAGACAGCACACTGTCCCACATGATTATCCTGTTTGTTCCTGAGTGCTCTGTCTCTTTAAAAAGCTGTTCTGTTGAGAATTTTGGTCAGCATGATCTGCTGTTGGAAGTGGGGTCTGAATAACCTCGCTGTAGGAGGACTATCAGCCCCTAGAGTATGGGGCACCCACCTAAGCCCCTCTGCTGCTGTCCCCCGAGTCCCTTTCACCTCAGGGGATCTCCTGTAGCTTCCTGGCCTCCCTGTTTTCAGCCGAGTTCTGACTTTTTTGGGATCTTCCTTAGTAAAAGATCTTGTGTCTTTCTCGGGGCTGTGAAATACTGTCTAATCTGGAAGGCCCTGTCTGAGGTGATGACAGGTCTTTGCAAGTGGATACACTTGGCTTCATTTTTGGTTGCTTACACACATCTGTAAATTATTTGACTGTTTTTCATCTCTGCAGTTTTCTGAATATCTTTTGCAGAGCAAAATATTCACACATTGGTGGGTCCAGACCAGCCAGTCCAAAGCCGTTAGGCCCATCACCACCACATCTGAGGGACCCGAGTCTCTAGAGATAGTTTCCTGTCTGGGTGACAGACACACAACCCCACCTGGCCACGGGGAAGACTGTCTCAGGGCTGCATACCTTGGGTTAGGGCTGTCCACTGACAAATATCCCATGCAGCACCCCGTCAGAATCCTGTGTCCAGACTCTTAGATTCTTTGACAAGATTTAGAAAATTTTCTTTCTCCTTGAAAATGTGAATCGAAAGCAGAACAGGATTCTCAGAGTCCAAGACATGTCCAAACTCCTGTCCTGCAGACTCCAGCTGCTGTATGTTCTAGTACTCTGCTCACTCACAGCACCTGCAAACCATTGGACACCAGGCCCACGAGAGAGTTGAGAGGAGTCATGCGAGCTTTCCCGGAAGTCTTTATTTTCGTTAGGCCTGAGTGAGGAGACCAGCGAGCTGAGCAGGAGGAGTAGGATAACTGAGCTTCCTGAAGGGTACCCAGAGGCCTCCAGTGCGTGCTCCTCCCCTCCACGCTCCTCCCAACTGACTTTGAATCTGTTTTCCTTTGCTTTTGGGGACCTGCCCACTCTACATGAAAAAAAAAGACCTAGATAAATAATTATAAAAGTGAAGCCCTTAGGTGAAGCAGGCCTAATTGTTTTTTAAAGTTACCCAAGGGAAATCAGACACTTAGAGACTGCGTTCTCTTTGGGTGCTCATTAGCAGGTACCTGGAGTCGCTAATGTAATCAGGAAACAGGCCGAGTTGGAAGGCCTACCTATGGCACTAAATCAGTTTCCCGACACACCTTTCTGACATGGAGCTATTTTAGAACTCTCTAGTAAAGAGTCATCTATAAAGGGAAATCGCTTTAGGCTTTTGGAGGCAGGAAACTAAAAATAAACTAATGAGGCAATCCTCATTTAGGGTTCCTGGTGCCACATCAGAGCTGTCACCAGTAAAGAAAAATTTATGTCCTTTCTCTAGATGAAAGAAAATAGAACTTTCTTCCATTCGCTGTTGCTTGACTGCTTTGGGCTGAAAAGAGTATTTATGTCAAAGAGGCACATTTTGGAATGGCATCTCTTGAATTCTTTAAATGATTAGTTTTGTTTAAAGGCCATTTCAAACATAATTGTTAAAAATAAACTTGGTGAATGTAAGTAGCTTAAAAATTTTAAATGACTTTTCAATATTGTATTTTATAAAATACATCTGCTTAAAACTAGTTTAAAAAATCTTTTTGATAACTCGAAACCTTAAAAGTAAGCTCGTGGTGGCACACACCTGGGAGGCTGAGACAGGAGGGTCATAAATTTGAGTCCAGCCTGTGCAACATAGTGAGACCCTGTCTCAAAAATATAAGAAAGGCCTGGGATATAACTGAGTGCAAAGGTCCTGAGTTCACTCCTCAGTACTGCTAAATTAATAACTAGTAGATGTTCATAAAATGTTTAAGCTATTTCCAAAGAAGTTAGAACCCTTCTGTTATGAACTGAGACAGACCAGAGGATGCTGTTACTTAAGCTTGCTAGATTATGTTTTTCTTACAGATTCTAATCCACCTTCCAGTCCCGCTAAGAGTAAACACTCAGTCAGCAATGCGTCTGCCCCTGAAAAGACTTGCAAAGGCAAGAAACTAAAAGTGGAGAAGGGGCAGTGGCTTTTTATTTTTAAAACTGCCGTGAAACTGCTTCACCCAGAATTTGGTCTGGAGTCCCCATGAGATTGCCTACCAAAGGCAAGTAAAATATTAGAAGTCTTCTCTGTAAAGTAATTGGTAACTTTGGCCATCTATTTGAGCAGGTCACTTGAGCAACTTTGTCGAAAACATACTTTAGGTCCAGCTGTCCTCTCATACACCAGTTAATGTCTGATCCTGTTTCCTGCCTCATGACTGGACATTTTGGAGTTACCCCTGGGCTGGGGAGTCCTGTCCTTGTGTCTGTGCAGAGCCTGACTTCACTGCTCTGCAGTCTTCTCTTCCTCATACGGCTCTTGTGCCTCTGAGACATGCGGCTGCCCTGCCCTGTCCAGCTCTGATTCCAGACCCAGCCAGCACCCTGAGGCCAGCAGCCTGCTTCCTCTAGTACCTGCCCTGGAGTCCTGAGTCTGTGGTCCTGATTTCTGTATGTCTTGGTTGAGAAAAAGAAAATGATATGTTTCCTGTCTTCCTCTTCTCCCTTTTTACCCCTCTATATTTGGGCTGTCAGGAAAGAAAAACATTTGTAAAAATAAGTTCCTTGAGCTTGGACTCTTATAAATTTGGTCCTGGATCCTGTTTTAAAGATTTACAGCCTCCCAGAAGCAATGCCTGCTTGGCCATCCCTGCCTCCATATGGTTGTCAAGGAAAACTCCACTGCTGGGACCTCTGCTGCCTTGTCACAAGGAGAGTCATCTTCTTGGACCATCTTTGGGAGAAGCTTTGGTCCCGAGCAGCCTCCATCTTTTATATCCTCCCTGGGAACATGAGGGGTCTGGGGAAGCTATCATGAGCTTCGAGTACAATTAAAGTAGGTATTTCTTTGGTGATTTGGACTTTTGTACCTAAAGGCATTAATTCTTAGAGAATTTTCATTCTAAACAGTTGTCCTGTTGGTACCTGTGGAAAGAGTTGACTTTAAAGAAAAATATTTTTGTAAATCAGACTGCATCTCAGAAAAACGTGCACTAGCCCTAAGTGCTTTCGAGTTCGCATTGTCTTGGGGAAGCTGCTCATAAAATAAAAATGCAAATATCTGCAGAATTGTCAGTGTGCATTTTTCATTTGAGTTTTCTGGTGAGAACAGTGCATTCTTCTCAGCAAAATAATGTAGGGTCCTAAGACACAGATCTCACCCAAGAACTGAGCCCATAGTAAAGATGAATTGTGTAGTGCTTTAGTCCAGGACTAAGAGGGGAAAGATTGCATGACCCTTACTGTTGAGTTTCTTGGCTTCTGTAATGTTTTAAATTTTTTTCTGATTTTTCAAAAAAAAAAAAAAATGATGAGTAACACTGCCTACTCAATCCGAAAATTTTCATAAGAAATCCACAGTAATTGTTAAAAATAAGTTATAAAATGGCATACAAGTGTATACATACAAAATTATTTGGTAACTAAAATCTTAGTTTACTTTTGACCTCTTATAAACTATATATATGCACATACTACACACACACACACACACACACACACACACACACACACACTATATATATATATACTGAATAATTGTATGAAAAGGCATGTTTCAAAAATTAAGAAATATCTATTTTAAATGTTGGTATGTGAAAATTCAAAACTGCTACCTAAGTTTTCACTAAAAAAGCTACTGAAAGAAATTCTAATTAACATCTGTAATCCCATATACATAGTGCAAAATGGTGCGTTTTGAGTTTAAAAATTATAAAAAGATGCTGTGGCATGCTTTTAACAAAAAAACTTATTGGGCTGGGGATTTAGCTCAGTGGTTCTGGTGCCTGTCTTGAAAGCACAAGGACCGGGGTTTGATCCCTGATGAACCACATATAATACTGGGCATGGAGACTCACACCCAGCAGCAATCAGTACCACATACCACAGTGCCGGGTGTGGTGGCTCACGCCTGTAATCCTAGCACTTGGGAGGCAAAGGCAGGAGGATTGCTGTGATGTGAGTTGGAGGCTGAGCTCAGGGCCAGCCTGAACTACAAAGCGAGACCCTGTCTCAAAAAAAAAAAAAAAAAAAAGAAAAAAAAACTTGTCTAATACAAAAGTTATGTAAATATTGTTTCAAAATGTGAGTTTAGAAAGAAACAGAAAAAGCAACCTGTATGTAGAAGAGAAATGCAAAAACGTTTTGTTTTTTGTCTTTAAAAATGTTTGAAAAGAGCAATTTTTTTCCTTTGTGGAAAAAAGTCTTATAAAGCCATAATAATAGAAAAAATGTCTATGTGTGCTGCAAGTAAAAGTGTCCAAGTCCTCTTAGTTCCCTTGCTAGCCTTGTGGGCACTTAGACGCCAACATTCTACATGGCCAGTCACTCTAGTTGCTGTGTGAGTTTATAAATAATCAGGCCAAGCGTGATGAGCCTCAGTTTACTGTACAAATAGGTCTAATATCTAGCCACAGGGGGTCACACCCAACCCCTTGTGTCACTTGATTTATTTACCTGGTTGCTTTCAGACTTGAGTTCATGATTCAAAACCAATATACAAAGCTGGTTTGTCATATCACTATTAATTTTGTTCTGCATAATATGTTTGAATTCTGTACTTTACAATTCCTGGCAGGATAATGTTGGCCCACTGGTTTAAAATGATAGCCAGCATGAGTGAACTGACAAAACCGAACTGAAGAGGTGAATTCTGGCAGATTTACCCCCAAAGCCAGTCCTTCCAAAGCCCCGAGGACAGGTCCTCACAGTCCAGCCAGACTGAGCTACTGCACTGTGGTCCCAGCTACTCAGCAGGCCGTGAGTAGCTGTAGCCCAGAATTGAGACAGGCCTGAGCAGCACAACAGGACCCCCAAATCCAAACTACAGGTTAATGGTTTGAGGAAGACAATGTGGTCAAAATATAAAAGGATTATGGTACCCTAAGAAAGCCAAAGGAACTGCTTAAAAATATTCAAGAATAAACACAAGATTGGAATTATTCCAGAATATAAGGGGTCATAGCTTATCCTGCAGCTAGGACCCTTTGACAGCAGGTGATGGACAAATAAACCACGGCACCTCTTATTCAGTGACAGAGAACTGAGATTTCGACGTGAAGGGACATGGAGAGAACTTAGGCATGTTACTGAGAGAAGCTCCACAAGGCTAGTGGTGGGCACCCAACTCTACCAGGGCTGCTGGAAGCTGAACCACAGAGATAGTCACAAGGCCAAGGTCTGCCAGGGGTGGGAGGAGAGGAGGGTGCATGAAGGGACCTGCCCAGTGGGACACTGTGATGGTAGAGATATGCCGCCAGGCCTGTGTGTGGAGGACTCTGAGGGCAGAGCATCTGCTCTGTGAGACTCTGTAATGCTGGGCACATGTCATCACACCAGTGTCCCAGCCTAGGCACAGAGGGCTCAGGGCAGAGGGCCTGCTCCTCCTGACACTGGCTGACAAATCTGGCTGATACTGTGATTGGGACCCCACTCCTCCTCCTGTTCCTCCCCTTCCTCCCCTTCCGCTTCCTCCTTCTCTTTGCTTTTGCTCCCCAGCCAAGAAGTGACAATTGTGTCCTATGATCCGCCAGGGTCTGCAGCCTGGCCCCCGAGCTGGGTGGGAAATGACTGCTGCATGCCACTGGATTTGGAGGCAGTTTTGTTACACAGCAGATCTGTGCGGTACATTGCCTCACGAACTAACTGGCAGCCTTGAACCATTGGTCTGGGTGCCTTTTAGACAATTCTGCAATGCTTGCTTCAGCTGTGGACTGGCCCGGGCCATGGGTCAGGTGCTTCCTTTACGGTGGCCCATCCTGCAGTCTTACCATATGCAGGCAGAGCCCGCCGTGGCTGGCAGCCTGACATCTTCTCTGCCTAGCACTCACTGCACATGGTATCCGTACAGATCACACATTACAGCTCACAAAAGCAGTATCTGTCATTAGAGTGTTTACTGAGATGATAAAATATAATAAATTACATGTACAAAATCAGGTAGACATATTCACAATTAAGACTTCACTGGCTAAGGACCCAGGCCTTGCCACGTGCTTCTTAAACACTTTTCAGTACTGCAAACGGTGCTGATCTCAGACCAGGTGGCCCAGTGGAGGCCCTGTGCATCAGTGAGACTCTTTCCAAGTGGTTCAGAATCCCAGCGAAGCAAGTCTCCTGAATGTTTCCAAATAATCAAACGACAAGTCAGTGGAGCTTGACATTTGGGTCCGAGAGCAACAGCTGGGACCAACTCAAGCTCTGACGAGGGAGTGATGCCCTGCCTGTCCCCCTGGACATTGCTCACCCATGACCTTTGGGTGTGATCACAGGTTGGACTGATGACATTACTACCCCCTGGGCGCTTCAGGGCTTCCCAAAGGAGTCGGACAACTAAACGTCCCCATGGAGCACAAAGCTTGCAGATCACAGAATGGATTGAATGGGCTCTGGAATGCAGCAGCAGAAGTTGTCATGACATTACCAAGTCGTGGGCTGGGTCCCCTTGGCGTCCCCTGCATCCCGTGGTAGAGGCTGCTTTTCATGCCACAGAGCCCTGTGTGTCTCCCCACTCGTGGGACTTGGAATTCTGAAGTCATTGCTAGGTCAGGATGAGTTTTCACTCAGCACTCAGCACAGCGGTGCGGTCAGTGAGACAAGAGCTGCACGAGGCAGGCTGAGCATCAGCTCTGAACTCAGTTGCAGAAGAAGTGTCCTGTCATTTCCATTTTCTTGCTGGCCTGTTAGTACACTGCTCACTGCATGGAGCAGCCTCTGGGGTGTTTTTCCTGCAGCATCTGGCTCAGCCGACGCTCACTTTCCCAACTGTGGTGTCACAAGCCGAGCTGTCCAGGGCTGAGGCTGGGAGTGAGGGGCCAGGACCAAGTCTGAAACCCTTAGCTATAAGCCTTGGTCACTCTGACACCACTGCAGTGCTGGCAGAGCTGCCAGGAGTCCCCCAACAGTCTCTCTCAGATCTGTGTCAAGTAGAAGCAAGGCCTAATGGTGTGTCCTGAGGATGTTAGTCCATTGACCACTGTCTCAGGCCCAGGACCGACGTCAGTGGGGCTGGATGCCACACAAAGCTGATTACAGGACACACAGGCCTTGTGTGCAGGTGATGCAGTGCAGTGTGCACAAGGTTCCCTCCAGGGACCGCAGACCACCGAGCCGGGAAGCTGAGTCCTGACAGGTTTGCCACACCCAGCCACCATTGACTTCGCCTGTGCCCTCTCAGGATCCGAAGGCAGTAGCTTCCCCTCCGCATGCTGCTTCTGGCCTCCTGCTGAGCCTCCTCTCTCCAGAGACCCATCACCCTAGGGGCTTTTGCTGGGCGTCCATCTAGTGAATCCATGGCGGTCAGTGGATAAATACCCTGTGCTGGGAGGCTGAGGGCGGGAGCGCTGCTCAGCCTTCACCCCAGTTGAGACCTGAGGCATGGCTGCTTCCTGGAATTTGCACGCTGACCCAGCAGAAGCTTGGATTCTGCAGCCACAAAGGCTGAGTCCTCAGCTCCTCTGGAGAGGACAAGAAGGGCCAGTGCCCTCAGGACGCAGCAGCAGGGGGTGGGGAGGCGGGCGGTGCTACCCCCGCCCACTCCACGATGTCTGCACACAGCGACTCCACCGCGTCCAGCCGCTCGATCTGCACCAGCTTGGTGAGCAACTCCGGGATGCTGTAGCCCGCCGTGCTGATGCGGTCAAAGAGCTGCATGCCGTCTGTCATGCCCCCGATCTCGTCCCTCTTCAGCCCGAAGCTCTCAGCCAGGTGGCGCCAGGTCTTCACCACGGCCTTCTCGGAGTTGTAGGTGGAGCTGAGCATGCGGCTCGTCTTCTCTAGGCAGTCAAAGGGCAGCTCCGTGGGGCTGAGGCCTGGAGAACACAACCGATCGTCAGAGGGGGCCTTCTGTTCCGGGCTCCTAAAGTACTGGGGAAACCCTCAATCCCCGCATTGGCGCCTGACGCCAGGCCGTCCTCAGAACAGACACTAGAGGGCACTAGGACGCAACTCCTAGATCTCGCCACCTGAGTAGCCTGGAGGACCGGGCCTGAGTCTAGGGAGATGCTGCGTCCAGACAGGCAGCCTAGAAGCCTGGCCTGATCTTTGAGACCTCGGCCTTCGTAGTGAGGGGTTCACCCTTGAGGAGCATGAGGTCACTCAGGGACAGATTCGGCTGCACTCTGGCCACTGCTCCTGGAGAGGAAGCTGTAGCAGGAGGTGGGAGGCCTGGGCCTGCATTGTCCACCCCAAGAGGGGCAAGGCCACTGCTGGGGACAAGCACAGGCTGCCCCGTGGTGCCTGTGAACACCTAGCTGAGAACAATGTGGCACCTGTAAGATTTTTGTGGGCGACATCACGCATTTATGTGTTTCCCAGGACATGTTCTGTTGTTCATTGAACTGACGCTACTGGATAAATGACTGTTCATCGTGACAAGGCCATGTGGACGCCCTTGTCACTGTACTGACATTTCCTGGCTGTGGGTCAGGGGTGCCCGGAGTGCTGGGTGGGCCCTCAGCCCTTCACACCTGCAGTTGGCTCAGGAGGCACAGGAGCCGGGCCTGTCAGGTGGCGTGTTCTGTGGGACCCTGGCACACTCACCTTCCACAACGCCGCACACGTTGGCATACACATCCAGGATCTTCTTCCTTCTGCTTTGGATCTGTGAAAGAGTTCAGAAGGTTCACGGGCCTCTGCCTCCATCCTGGGGAGGAGAGGCCTAGAGGGTGGGGGCGCTGTAGATGGTCCTTGGCACACAACCCGCACAAGGGAGGAGATGCCCTCCAGCCCCCAGCTAGTGCCCTGGGTCCTCTGGCTTCCACAGAACATATAGGTGGGCTGGCATGAGGCTTCTGGGAAGGGGCTCAGGGTAATACTCAGCTGGCGAAGGCAGAGCCAGAGGCTGTCTCCTCCTTGGGTCAAAGACAGCACCCAGTGGCCCGGGCTGAGCAGCCCTGTACCCACAGCCTCTGTGATAGTGAAGGCCCCCAGGGTCCCCACAGACATGGCCTTTTAGAGAGGTCATGCAGTATCCCAGCAGGACCAGCTGGACCCAGACCCCGGCAGGC
This sequence comes from Petromus typicus, assembly GCA_004026965.1. NCBI lineage: Eukaryota > Metazoa > Chordata > Mammalia > Rodentia > Petromuridae > Petromus > Petromus typicus. The sequence continues at coordinate 6,079 of PVIR01023177.1, read as the reverse complement.
TTTCCCCAGCCGCACAGACTGAGGCTGAGAGGCGCAGCTGGTCCTCAAGAACCCACGCTGGGGCCCACAATCCAGGCTGCCTGGTAAAACCCCAGATGATGTGTGTAAGAGCCTGTTTGGTGTGAAAGAAACGTGCAGAGGGCCTTGCAGAAACGTGGAGACGTGTGTGGGCTTGTTCGTGGGTTCCCAGAACTGGCTGTAGGACCTGAGGAGCCCAGAATCTTATGCTCAAGTCTCCCACATAACAGGCCTGATACCAACACAGAGGAGCCTATGCATGGCCCCCTGTACACCATGCTTCACTCTAGGGCGCTGTGGGTGTAATCACTGCGCAGGGCATAGCGAGGGAAGGTCTGCCTTGTGTACATGTGGGTTGGCTTTTTCTGTTTTCCCTATGGGGTTGGTTGAACCCTTCAACTTGGAACCTGCAGACATGAAGGGTGACCTCGTGCGTATTGTATGTGTGTGTACGCATGTGCAGAACCACACATCACTGTTACAAAGGTTTTTCCTGTTCCCTGGCATTTCTAGTGCTTGTACACTACTCTTATTTTCTATTTTCACCTACAAGGCAGCACGCAGAGGGAGATATCTGCCCTCTGCCTTCCCTGTTACTCTGACCCTGTGTGGGGCCAGGTGTGGGCCAGGAGGAGCTCCCTGTCCTGTAAGCTTATCCCAGGGGTGTCATGGTGGGGGTTTTGCGGGCACCGCAAGGGCCTCACCCCAGCTGACTTGCTGCTGGGGGCCGGCTTCTCCCGGGTCAGGTGCACCAGCGATAGCAGACACAGTTCCGGGGAGCCCTGCTTGTCAGGCGCCGGCTCCTCGTCACTGTCCACGCTCCGGCTCAGCAGCTGCTCATTCTCTGATGAGGCGTCATTCTCGCTGGGAACAAGAGGGGCACACATTGACCATGTGGGATGCCACAGCCATGCCGGGCTCTTTGGGGATGACAGCCAGGCAATAACCCTTCCTGGGGTGACCTCCACATACAGTGTACACGACTGGCCACTGTGACATTCAAAGGGTGACCTGCCACCTGGTGTGGACAGGCAGGTGTTGTGATGTGTTCCTCAGTGTCCCCATGTGTCTTGTGGCTTTGGGTGTGGGATGCAAGGTGGGAGGACACCTCGCCACTACCCGTTCCTTCCCACCATTCTTTTTGGGGTGACCTGCAGTTCCTCGGGCTCTTGGGGCATCATGGAGACACTGAGGTCGATGGTACCTGCTTAGCTCTCCCACCTGGCCAGAGTGGGTGCTGGGCTGCGAGTCTCACCACGGCTGTGATGTCATGGTGGTAAGTGGGTGTTGTCATGGGACTGAGCTCACTGTGTGAGTGGAGCCCAGGTCCAGGATGCTGGGTATAGTCACAGGGCCATCGAGATGCCAGTGGGCACAGGGGCTGCCCAAGCCCCAGAGCGTCCCATGAGTGTTAGGCTCCTGCCAACTTCCTGTGGTCAGCTGCAGCCTGAATTTTTAAGGACCGAGTTTTCTGGTAACTGAGCAGCCGTCCTGAAGCAGTAGGGAACAGGATCCTCAAGCCCTGACATGGAGCAAGCAGCAGCCTCCTCCCAGGCCCTGGAGCCTCTTAGGAGTCACTACTCCCTATGGATATGTGTCCACATCAGGCCACACCCCCCAGGTCCTGTCTACCAGGCCCCAGAGCATGTGTGGGACAAGGCCCTGGGGCCTTTTGCCTTCAGGTATAGAGCACACTTTTGTTTCTCTCTAGTCCCCAGAACCCCACCCTCAGCTGGGCTCCCTTGGGTCCATTTGGGGAACAGCTCCTGGGAGACAGGGGCCAGACACATGGGCCCCTGCATGGAGAGGCAGCTCCCAGGAGCCCAGCCTGAGTCCCTGCCAGGCTGCCAATCTTGTACCTCTTGGTGGTCTTTGCTGGGGTTGCTGTCAGCTTCTCAAACTCATCTTTCTCCGAGAAGATCCCCACACCATCTGCAGCGGACAGGAGTGGGGAAGGAGGGTCAGCCAGCTGTGCTGGCTGGTGTCCCTCGCCACTGTCCTCCAAGCCAGGGCAGAAGAGCTCAGGCCCCAGCCCCTGCAACAGACCTGGGGCCTCCTTCTTCTCCACATCCTGGCTCGAAGGGGCATCCACACTCTTTCCTGGGGGGCTGCTGCAGCACGCTGCTTGGAGAGAGGGTGGGCGTGAGCAGCCAGGCCATTTCCAGGCCAGGCATGAGCGTCCAGAGGGAGGGCAGGGAGGGGCTGTCACCTGGGGCAGAGGGCCGGGCCTTCATGATGTAGAACATGATGATGAGGACAATGGCGACGGCCATGATGAAGATGGTGGACATGGCAATGATCAGGGCTGTGGCCAGGTGTCCTTGGCTCGAGAGCTCTGCTGGCATTAGGAGGAGCAGTGTGAACACCCCACACGTCCCTCCTGTCCTGTAGTCCCCAAGCTCCCCCAGCAAGGCACCCCCTCACCTTTGTGGGCATGCTGGGATGGGGGCAGGGTGCTGCCCCCAGAGGTGCGGGGAGAGTTGGCAGACACCCCCGAGGAGACTCCTGCACCTGTGGGGAGAACACAGTGGCTTTGGGTGAGCAGCAGACACCATTGTCATTGTCATAGTGTGAGCTGCGGGCCCAGAGAACACATTAGGATTTAATGTTCTGGGAAGAGTCTGCTGATCTCAAAGGGCCCTCAGCAGAGAGGAAGATGGAGGGAAGGAGGATCCAGGTAGCCATAGCTGAAGTTGGCTTTGCATGTTTCCCTGTGACTGGGGCTGTGCACACCCCACCCAGAGGAGCAGCGTTCCTGCATGAGAGGCTTCCTGTGGGGCATGCGCAGTGATTGACTGCTGTTTTGAAAACAAAGAGCATAGACGTGCTCCTGGTACCGTTCCTCCTTATAGAAACGTCGCTCACTGTTAAAAATCTGGAGGAAGTAAGAACATGAGGTGAAACCCCGTCCATGGCCTCCCAGTCTAATGCTGACTTGGGTTTTCCCTAAAATGACCTCAGCCATTCACCCACCCGCCCCCAAATTGGCCTCTTGCCCTGCCCACCACTTACATTCCTTGGTGTTAGGAGGCGCCAGGAGGCAGGAGTAGCAGACCATGCCATAGATGTTCCTGGGTCTGTTTTCCAACATGTAGTAACTGCAGGGACAAGAAAGACAGTAGACAGGTGAGGGGATGCAGTGGTACCTGGCGAGAGTCCGAGCCAGGCTTCGGGCCCCTGCGGGGGTTGCACCCAGCTGGCTGCCCAGGCTCTGATTTCCAGGGGTTCCGTGTCCTGAGCCGACATTCTTTTTCCAGTGTTGGGCCAGCCTTGCCCCTCTTCATCTTTTGATTCTGCCCCTGCAGGATTTGTCAGTGCCATGTGTCACTATCTTTGTTTGTGTTACCCCTAGAATGTCTGGGTGCTGCCTCACAGGCATCTGGAAGAGGAAGCCCTTCAGCATTACTTCCTTGGAGCTGTAGCCCTGGGACTGTTACCAGCACTGCCTGGGAGCCCTGGACCCACGTCCCCTAGGCCCGCTGACTTTAGGGGAGCTGGTCAGCTGTGAGGATGGCTGACTGCCTGGACAGCCCGAATGTCAGCCAGGGCTCAGGTCCGCACTCCCTTTATGCCTTCACCCCAACCATGCTCCTGGGAGCCGTCCACAGCCACATTAGTGGGTGGGGCCTGCTGCTGTGGCCCTGTCCCTGCAGGACAACCCTGTAGGGCCTCTTCTCTCAGGCCCAGCTCCTTCCCTCTACCTGCTCCAGCTTCTACTGTGACCCCATTTGCTACACAATGGGAAGTCAGTTAAATGAAAGGGTGACATCCCTGATGTACAGAACTTTCTGTGATCGCTCACTCTCTAGTCTCTGTTTTACTAGCCGGGCGCCTCAAAAGCCCTGCCAGGGCTGCAGGATGCAGGCAGGAGTTGGGGTTCCAGGTAGACGGAGCCAGCTAGCAGGGCCTCCCACCTGCCTCCCCCGGAGGGCTCTGGGAGGTTACAAATCTCCCCTTGTCCCGTCCTCCACACGCTCCCCTCCCACAGGAAACCCCCACGCTGCTCATTGTTAAGCTTTGTGGCCACAGGACACACGAATGAGCAGCCGGCCTGCCAAGCCGCAGGGTCGGAGAGAAGACAAACAGCCAATCTGTACCGCGGCAGTGTGGGGACCTGCGGGGACTCGGGATGAAAACAGCCTTTCATGGGCCTGAAAGGCCCCTTGCCAAAACACCCTCTCACCCTTGGCCTAGGACACAGGGCTCCCAGGTGCCACCAGCCCATCAGGCCTGGAGCTCACTGGGGGTTGGGAGGGGCTGATTTAAGCAGAAAGCACATGAAGTGTGTCAGGGAGCTGGCAGAGCAGTGGCCGTGGCCGTGGGGCAGTACTGGGATTCTACTTCCTCCTTGCGCAGGTGGGAAGGCATCCTCTGCCTGGTGCCAGAGGACAGAGAGCCAGGAAGAGACCCCCCCCCCCACTCTGCGGATGGCCGCCCCTTTGGCTCAGGTCTTTGAGGCAGCCACAAGCTGCAGCCTGCCTCTGGGGACAGCTTCGTTTGGGCCTGCTGTCCTGGCCCCTGTGCACCCTCAGGAACAGTCAGGCCCTAGGCCTGAGAGCTGGGCCCAGCCCCCCCACCCCCACCCCGAGAACTCTGCCTTGTTTCCTGGCCCAACCTCCACCTCCCTCCAGAAGTCTCCTGGAACCTCAGGCTCCTTGTCCCACTGGGAGCTAAGGGCTCCCTTGATATCCGGGACACTGTGCCTGTGGTGGTGGCTGCCTTCCTGGTCTCCCTCGTCAGGAGAGGGGACTGTGGCTGCCCTCGGCCCTGCTGGTCTCTTGGACACGGAGGTTCACTGTGGCTCTGCTGTGACTCAGGCTCTGCAAATACACTTAGGTTTTGCAAACAGGGTCATCTTCTTCCAGTGAGCAGGTGTTTGTCTCCCCTGCACTTAACCCCTGGAGCTCTGCCTTTCTTTCATGGATCTTGTATTTGCACCAATAAATTAGTGAATAAATCCATCAAGATGAAACTCAGGAAGCATGTACATGCTCAGAGATGGATTCAACACCTGTTTTCAAGGTTTACTGAGTATCTGTCGTTCAGGGGTCACATGGGCCTGTCCAGAGCCATTTCCTGGTGGCAGGGCTGCTCTGTCCTGTCCCAGGGGCTCGAGGCCACAGCAACTGAACTAAAGTCATCAGTACAAACCTACTCTTCATTTTTATTTGAGACAGGGTCTCGCTTTGTAGTTCAGGCTGGCCCTGCGCTCAGCCTCAAACTCACATCACAGCAATCCTCCTGCCTCTGCCTCCCGAGTGCTGGGATTACAGGCGTGACCCACCACGCCCGGCACTGTGGTATATAGTACTGGTTGCTGCTGGTCGTGAGTCTCCATGCCCAGTATTGTATGTGGTTACTGGGGAATCGAACCTGGGTCCTTGAGCTTGTAAGACAGGCACCAGAACCACTGAGCTAAATCCCTGGCCCCAAACTTACTCTTCTCACTAAGAGACTAGTCCCATAGCCTGCCTGTTTGGAGTTCTCTACTTTTTTCTGCAGGCTGCAAAAGAAGGTTCTCCTGCTTTTTGAAATCAGTTGACAGATATGTTTGGGTCACACTTCTGTCAGGGACATGGGGGTGATGTCTAAGTCTGTGACTCAGGAAGTAGGCCTGAGCTGAGACAGAAAACGGGGCGGCATCAGCAGCAGAGGGATGGTGATGGTGGTAGACACCACGGAAGGGGATGCTTCTTAGTGACAACACTGGACTAAGTTTTAAAATATACGAGGTGTGACAGAAAAATACTATCTGTCTTTAAATAAAATGACTTATGACAGTAAAAGACACCTTGTCATTTATTCCTCTCAGAATCCTCCCTCTTACTGCAAACAATTATCCCACGGCTCTTCCACTTTCTGAAGCAGCTCCCAAAGTGTTCTTCGCTGAGTGTCTTTTGTTGTGCTGTCATGCTGTGAGCCCCTATATCAATCCATAACATTGACATTTCATAGTCATTCTGTCTTTGGGGAAGAGCTGGAGATTGCACAGTGCCAGTGAATAAGATGGGTGATTGAGGACATGCCATCATGATATTACCAGCTTCCCTTTCTATCCACC
>PVIR01023176.1:0-27346 GCA_004026965.1 Petromus typicus | reverse complement strand
GATGAAACCGACCATGGACTATATTTTTCTGACTTCTTTCTGCATCAAAGGATCAGTAAGTCTCATTCTCAGAGTTTTAAATTTAGTGGGCATCTGAGTTTGTATCTAAAATTTATATATTTGCAAGTTCTTACATGATGTTGGGGGACCACCCTTAAAAAACACTATTGTGTAGTATTTCTTAAGAAATATAAATCTGGGGCCAGAGATTTAGCTTAGTCGTTCTGAAGCCTGCCTTAGAAGTGCAAGGTCCACAGTTTGATACCTAGTAAACAAATACCACAATGCCGGGTGTGGTGACTTTGCCCATCAGCAATCAGTACCACACACCACAGTGCTGGGCATGGTGGCTCACACCTGTAATCCCAGCACTTGGGATGCGGAGGTAGGAGGATTGCTGTGAGTTTGAGGCTACATGGTGAGCTCAGAGCCAGCCTGAACTACAAAAGTGAGACCCTGTATCAAAAAACAAAACAATAACAACAACAAACACAGATCTGTAGTCCCAGCTACTCTGTTTTGGCTGAGCGAAGAGGGTTGCAAATTGGAGGCCATCCCAGGAATCATAGTGAGACCTTGTCTCAAGAAAAAGAGAAAGAAAAAGAAATAATATTCTAGGACAACCTAAAATGCCTTCATCTTTGTCATTGTTGTTAAAAGTAAATCTTTGAACATTAATTTTATTTTGTAAAAATCAGGCTATTTAAGGATTTAAAAAATATGGCTATTATTATTTTTTTTTAAAAGGTCTTGTGTTGAGTTTTGGCAAATGGAGGATTTATCTTCTCCCCACTTGCAGTCAAAAGACAAATGGCACCCTCTCTACATACCAATAATAATAAAAGTTTGCTCAGCTCTTTAAAGCAAAACAAAAATCATGCAAGGTTAAATTCAGATGAGATGGAGAGAACATTGACAGTGTTGGGTAAGTAAAATAGAATTGAATCTGCAAACTACGATTTATGAAGTATAAGGGGAGAAACAAAGCTTGCAGAAAAATTTCCCAGAAGTCTTTAGAGTCTAAAGTGACAGAATCTGATAGGAACAGATCGGAGCCGAGAGAGTCCTCCTGCAGAGTTTGAATGGGAAGTTTGGCTTTGCTCTCAAGCAGAAATTTGCTTTTGGATTTCAGATCTGTTCCTATTAGAAAGTTCACATCGAAAGGGGAGAAATACCTCCAGGTCTGTCTGGTTCCGCAGGCTGAAATTTCTCAAGAGAGTCATTGAAAATAAAGACAAGTTGCATTTTTTTCCTTTTAACTTTTCAGGTTGCAAAAAAAGAACCACTCAAAGTTAATCAGACCTGCTAACAACTGGATTTGTTATAATTCAAAACTTGCAAGGATTGGAGAAAGGGGTTCTTTCTTGGGGGCAGTTGTCCATCCTCCATCTGTCCCTCATTAGAATCCAAACAAGCTCTTCTGGCACTGAAATTACCACAGCCTCTTCTAATTCTTGGACACTCTAAATCACCTTCTCAAAAAAAAAATGGAATTTGCTGATATGCAATCTAACAAAAAGAAGTTTGTATTACAAAAAAAAAATGCAAAGTCTATCATTGCAGAAACCATAAATCTTGGGCACTAGCAAATTCCATTACCAAATGCCAAAAATATTTTCATTATTTTTTTTGGTTTTAATTATTCATTTTTAAATATGTTTAAAAAAAACCCCTAATATAGAATGTATATGTCAGTATAAATGACATTAGGTCAAGAATTAATAGCAGATGCGATTATAGGAGTGATATGAGCTTTCTGGAAACTTCTCCCCCAAAATAAAGACAGTATCAACAGTAGAAGAGCACAGAATAAGGTCTTTCATTAGGGTCAGTGTCATTAAAAGTTAGTGAAGGCCCCAGGGTTTCCCCAGCAAGATTGAGAGGAGTGTACTTTTTTGCCTGTCAATGGAATGTCCCCATTCAGAGAGACATCAGTGACATTGGGTGGTACCAGGTGTTATCTGTCCCTGGAACATGCTTCTTTGATAGCTTGGAATATTACCCCTTTCATTTGGCTGGCTTGAATGTGTCAGGACTCACCCTGTGGTGAGTTAACATGCCTCCATATTGAAAAAAAAATCGCCCATGGGCCAATGCAAGCCTTGCACCTAGTGGAATGCATCTGGCTCTGACAGTTTGATGCCCAGCTCTGAGCAACATTCAGCAACACAAATTAACAGCGTAGACATTCCTCACACTGAGCAGGAAGTAATAAGCTGCTACCTGCTACTTGGCCAAAATCTCATTATAAGCCATTACGGTAATTGAGGGCCAAGGCTCTGTGGATATTAAACTCCTTGAGCACCAGTGGTTAGCTCTGGAGAGGAAAGACTTGTAACAGAGGGAGTGGGGTATGCAGGAGAGATTGCTTTGGGTCACAGATGGATGCTGTCCCTACAGTGCTTTGTGGAGCTGTGGGAGTTTTAAACTCTGACTCTTCTGTTCAGAAGTCCATAGAATCTCTCCTACAGGGGCTCAGGACTCCAGGAAGATGCTAAACTTTTGAGAGGCCTCCAACAATGCTATACAGTGAACAATATCTTAAATGAACATTGAGGACATCCATTAAGAGAAGGAGAGAGAGAAAGAAGGAAGAGTGGGCTGTGAGGAATAAGCTGTACAGTGAGAGAGGAGAAAAGAGTCACCTGTTCACTCTAAAAGACAAAGACTTCCTAGAATTAGTGTATGAATATGAGTTGCCATTTCTCTATAGCTTCTAAAGCCATCTACTTTTCTCCTAGGTCAACCCTCTGAAGGATATAGCGCTTAATCCTCCAAACCTCTGCCCAGTGTTGGATAATGATTGGTACAATGAAGGGAGGGAAGCAGGGTAGAGTAAGTTTGATCAATCAATAAGCCAACTGATCCACCAATCTGATTGTATCACCAAGAAGGCTCTGGACATTGTAGTGATGATAACAGCTTTCAGTAAGCTTTTTTTAGTGGTACCAGGGATCGAACTTGGACCCTTGTGCTTTCAAAGTAGGCACAGTACCATTTGAGCTAAATCCCCAGCCCTCAGTAAGCTTTTCTAAGAAACAGCCATACAAGGCCAGCAAGAAGAGTAATTGAAACTATAATAAACTAGGTGCAGAAATCTTTTATTATTATCTGCTTTGTACAGTTTGCATCTTGAATGTCCCCCCCTAGGCTTATATACTCAATGCTTGGCTCCTAACCTATGGTATTATTATTAGGTAGAGCCCAGCAGAAGGCAGCTAGGTCATAGAAAGCATGCTCTGCGAGGGCTGTTGGGACCCTAGCCCTTCATGCCTCCCCCCCACCTCTCTCTCTCTCTCTCTCACACACACACACACACACACACACACACACACACACACACACACACTTAGGTAATGAGGTGAATGGTTTGCTTTGCCATTTGCCTCTGCCATAATGTTCTAGCTTTCCACAAATTAAAAAACACTAGAGCTGACATTATATGGCATGGACCCTCCAGAGCTGTGAGCAGAAATACAACTTTCCTCCTGGGGAGTCAGTTGTCTCAGGTGTGTTGTCACAGTGACAGAAAGCTCACACATCCATGTACATGAGCATAAACAAACACCCCACCAACAACCCAAATCACCAGCCACAGTAGCCAGCTTAATGCTAGGTTTTAGCTAATGTGTAATAAAAGCCCCTGAACATGGTCTTTCTTCAGACACTGCCAGAAGTCTGGTGAACAAACCTTCATTGGCATTCTGAATTTATTGCTTTGCCTATTTCCAAATCTTAACAAAGGGCTTCTTGGAACTGGCATTTTAAAGAATTGATATTTAGGGAGGAAATGGGCACTGTGGTGGGTGGAATGGAACATTCTGGGAGATAAAGGTGCCTCACAGCATCAAGTACACACTCCACACAAGTGAAAATGATCTTCCCATCTCAGTGAGGCCAGCGTCATTATCTCTTTCCTACCAGAGGGTTAAACACAGCCTGGGACCTAGAAAATGGCTGCAGTTGGTACGAGTGAGGCCTTCCCTATAACTAGATCCTTCAGGAAAAAACAAATTAATCAACAGCAAGCTGAAGTGGGTTTAATGATTGCATTCTGCATACAATCAGCTTTTCCCTTTTCAAGGGCCATCAATATGTCAAGGGAAGACATATCTGAAGGATATAGCTCTTAACATCAAGGTTATCTATTCTCCACAAGGCTCCCACTCCGTGCCCGGCTGATACTCCATGCTGCCTGTGTCTAACATTTTCATCAACTCTGCAATCAATCAAGGTAATAATGTTGTGCAAAAAATCAATTAACAACGCAATTAAACTTTTCTTATTATCTCAAAGGGCTGAAATAATACCTAAAGGGAAGATAGACTCACTGAGCGCGCACATCCATAATCCAATGTGAAGGTGAATTATGAGGTTAGACAGATGCAGTCCTGCGCTGCTGCTGTTATTTTCCAGGGGTTATATCTCATCACAGCGGTGGATCAGTCAGCCCCAATCCCAGACCCTAAAATTCCAAATTACTTTTAAGAAATATATGATGTGCAATATCCATTTCATATTCTCTTTTAAAGATAACCCCCTCCCCTCCAAAAAAAATTGAACGGCCATATTATTCAAAGACAAAATGATCTTTCAACAAGAACATAAAGTATAAAAGCTATAATAACATTTACATCTGTATAGCACACATCTCTGTAAATGCAGGTCATCTATTATACATAATCTGCAGTACCTAAAAGGCTCAGAATGTGGCACAGCATTTAAAACCCAAATGCATAAATGTGAAAAATCCTTGGGAATGGGACAGCCATGGATTCTGCTCAGTACAGGCCTCCTCTCTCATTCCTGCCACTCCCCACACACAACACGCACACACATGCGCACACAGAAGCATCTGGGACATCGGAAGTGTTACTCACTTAAAATGAGAATGACTATATTATTTAGCAATTATGCTCAACTTGCCCCGAACCACTATCCTTAGGAATCAAGCATGTATAGTACATAAAAAAGAGATGACTATTAACCTCTTGCTTTCGTAAGGACTGAGAAGTGCTGAAAATTTCATAATGAAATGAGATACATAAGAGAGGAAGAGGAAGGGGACCTGTGACACTCAGAGCTTTCTCAAAACCTTCTAGCCAACTGCGTGTTGAAGTCTGGGATCAAAAGAACAAGACCAAAAGTAGAAGAAGAGACAATGAATGGAACAAGATAGAGGAAAAAACAAGCTGTGAAACAAACCTATCAAATAAAAAGTGCTGTTCTAAGATTAAAACTATTCAGATAGTCACCTAACTCCTGGACACAAAGAGCAACCAACTGGCTTAAAGAATAAATATTAACAAACATCAAATGCAAAAACCCACACACAGATCATTCCAGTTCTCCTCCCACTCTCCCTCTTGCCCTGGACAGCCCTGCTGCGGGTCTGAGGAGCCCTCACTAGTGTGTAGAGGTCTGGGAGATCCCTAGCAGTGCACAGAGGCCAAATGAACAGATCCAGGAAGGTACAATTTCAAATTTGAGCCTCCAATGGCTAAGGGAGGACGTCCTTTCTTGTCGCACACTGACACTGGCTGAAGGTTTGGACGTCACATGGCTAACCTCATAGCAGTGAAGATTTCCACATGTGCTACTGGGGGTTGGGCAGGTATTGTTGTTTTAAGTATCATCACTCAACAATCGATTCTTTTCCTTTCTGTTTAAGACACTCACTTTTAACAAGGATCCATCTGCAGGCAAGCCTACTGGCCTCCATTTCCAGCACAGCATGGAGTCCTGGTAAAACCACCAGCACACATCGAAATGAAGAGTAGAACAAGACAAACACACACACGCAATTCTGCAGGTTCTTGGGAAACACAAAGACGCACTTTTGGTGTAGATTTTCGACAGAGCAGCTGGACAGGTTTAGCGAATCTTGCTAATTATTGCCTAACCTTATGGAACATAATTAATATGTTTTCATTTCCAATGACTATCTTGTGTGTGTGTATCAACTGGAACGCCTCCTGCTATATATGTGATTCCACTGACGACGATGAAGGGGTGGGTTGGATTTTAAGTGATGTGTGAGTGCTTCTGTTCTTTCCGTGCCCTGGTTTATGTTATTCATGACTTGCGTTGCAGACATGGTTGATCCACAGATGTAAATGTTATTAAATCTTTTGTATTTTAGAGGCTTTGTGAAGCCTTTTTTGTTTTCAAATAATTCTCTTAACCATCAGAAATAACCAGTAATATGTGACAATGTCTTGGGAATTTTCTTTTTGGTGAATTTTCTGATGAAGAGATTTCCCCATCTAGTTATGTTTTCCTCAGAACACACATGTGGAATGAGTTGGCAGATGGAAAAGTTATGTCTTTCTAGTGAAAAGAGCAGCTTCAGATGTTTGTGTGGGTGTACACGTGTGTTGTATGTTTTGTGGGTATGTGTGTTGAGTATGAAAAATTGCATGTTGTATGTACACTGTTGCAAAGGCTTTCTGTTAAATTGTGTCACACATGTGTTAACTATATCTTGCATATGTGTTGTGTTCTGTGTGTGTGTGTGTGTGTGTGTGTGTGTGTGTGAATAGAATATGCTGGCATCATTTTGTTATGTCAGAACTCCAGAGTTAATCGTTCTTGATCACTTGTCAAAGATGTTGCTGTTTTAATGCATTTTGGTATCTGACATAATTTTTAATCTGTTTTCACTTTGCTCCATCCTCTTCATATTTCTTGGGATTTCAACAGAAATGTGGCAGAGGATGAACCTCTTCATACAGACAGCACTTAATCAGTCTGTGCCTTTTGCTGGCTCACTTTTCTTATTGATTTTAAATTAAAACAATGTTCTGAGCTGAACAGTGTGCCTCCACACATAGCGGCTGACTTAACTGAAGGAGGCCAAGAAAGACAGAGAAGAACGCTCGGTTTTGACATCAGTAGTCCCACTTTGAACAGCTCTGAAAGGAGAGATCAGCTCTCTGTCTGCCCTGCATATGGTAGGAGCAGCCAGTGGCTTTAAGAGAATCCAAAAAAAGGTTCCATCAACTCACAGTGGAATCACAGGACCAAGGTTCAGTGCCGGGGAGCCAGTGACCATCTTGCAATGTGTACCACCTCACTGGGCCTCCATTTCTCTCTCTATTTCTTCTTCATAAGGCTCTCGGCAGGTTTTTTGTGCAGTGTTTGCTCATGTAATTGATGCACTGAATGGGCCCCAGGATCTCTCTATGTTCCTTTTTTCTTTTCTGAGGTCCATCCTCCTCCCTCCTAGAACACCCCCCGCCCATGCCTTCTTGCTTTCCTTGGAGTTTCAGCTGTAGAATAAAGTCATTGCTTATTTCCTCTACCTGACTTTCATACCTTTTCTCAGAAACAACTGATTCTCAAATGAATGTTAGGATGGGTTCTTTCTGTATAAAAAAGACATTTATTATTAAATAGACCAAGTGAATAAGTCAATAAGAGGAGAAACATTATTCAAGCCACCATCAGCGAAACTCAGAAATGCAAAGCAGGAGAAAAGAAAGGGAGAGACTTTCTAGACTTGAAACTGACAGGTCAGAAAAGGAGACGATTGTCAAATAAAAATAACTATGGCAAAACTGGTCATAATACTGTGATGTACAGTGTTATGGACATGTATAAAAGGATTGGCTCTATTTTGTGGAGTGAAAGGATGGACAAAAGTCATGCCGAGAAGACATTTCTCTCAGAGTATTTCATTTTGATTGTGTTAAGTCCCAAATAGAATATTTGTTTTTTTTTTAACAGGATAAACAGTATAGAAGGTGTAAATAGCATCTACACTTGATCTTAGCCAAAAGGCCGAGAAGCGATTTGTAAATAGCATCTAATAATTAATCTGTTCAATATTTCTATGATCACTTGACATAGTGATTCCCAGAATATACAGGTGTGTGTGTGTGTGTGTGTGTGTGTATGTGTGTGTGCTTGCTTATGTCCGGCTATTATTTATCCATATGTGCATAACTGTATGATATAGGGTGAAGTAAAAGTACAATGAGCAAATAAGTGTATAAACATGAACATGCATAGTGCACTGGGGACAATGGAAGTGTGACCCATTTAAAATGAGAACAATTACATAATTTAGCAATTATACCTACCTTGCCCTGAAACACTATCCTTAGGAATCGAGCATGTATAGTACATATAAAATGAACATAAGAATACTAAGACATAGACTAAATATGTATTATGTAGGTAGAAACAGAGTTGAGTGAGCTGGGGTGAGCCACATCTTCTCTGAATATTTCTCTTTATATATTCATATATCATATACATTTAAAAATAAAATAAATCAAAAATGACAGAAAGGGCAAACCCTCAGACTGAACATGAACCAAAAATTAATCTCCATGTATATTAAATTGATACAGCTACCCAAACAAATTCATTTCTGAGCACAGTCTTCAGTTTCCCACCTGAGTGAGATATAGTGTAGGGGGGCAAAAGAAATCTTAACCTCTACATAGTAGGTTATTGTTGTTAGTGTTACAGATTTTGTCATTCTCAATTTTTATATATTACAAGCCAGATAAACTAAGTAAATACACTGCTGTTCTTGAAAATCAGCTCTTTCCCTTAGAGGGAAGGAAATAAAGCCACGAATAAGGAGAAACGTGGCTGGCAGAACAGTGGCCCTCAAGATGTCCACATTGTAGTTCCTGAACATGGGAAATACAACCTGGCATGGCCAAAGGGACTTTACTGATAGGTTAGGGTAGAGACCTCCATATGGGACCACCCATCAGCCTGGGTACCTGGGTGGGTTCAGTCTAATCCCTTGAGTCCTTTAAAGTGGAGACGTCTTTAAGGCTGTGGTGAGAGAGGAACACGGAAACCTGGAGGAGTGTTCAGAGAGACACAGCATCACTGGCTCTGAAGACCATGGAAAGGCCAGGAGGCCAGGAGCTTCCTGTCGCACCCTGACCTGTGTGCACCGATGGGAAGCACTCCTGGTGCATTTGCAATTAATAGAAATAACAATATTGCCACAATGTGGCAATAAAAAAAGAAATAGAGTGAGCTAGAACATTTTGTGCCAGGTAGGAGAGAAAGAAGATGAGGTGGTTTGACGAGGCAACCTCGGGTGATCTGAATGTCAAAGGCGATAGTTTTATTTGAGACTTGAACTGAAGCTAAAAAATACAAATTTATCATGCTTCATGCACCAACAAATAATGCAAAGGGAGAGAATGAACCCTTAAAGAGGGACAAATTTCCAGCTCTCAGGAGGCTGATGCAGGAGGAATGCTAAGAATTTGAAGCCAGCCTAGGCTACATAGTGAGTTCAAGGACAGTCTGAACTATATAGTGAGAGCCTCCTCAAAAAACAGAATGATATAATAAGTAGAGACAAATACTTAAAATAGAAGTTAGAAAAAATCACCATACTCCAAAGTAATATTCCCGCAAATATTATGAATGGATGTTAGACCTATTGGAAGAAAATTTATTAGGGAAGAGAAGTGTCGCATGATATTAGGTCATCGCATTTTCAGTTAACTATTAATTATAAAGAGGAACATATCCTCTTAGAGAGATTTCATATGATACCAGTCACAGTGACCAAAGGATCAAAGTCAGCATTGCTAACAAGATACAATTAAAAATTCTGTGTCTCTTATACCACACACTAAAATATACCCAACATCACCCTTCCTTGCCAACCCTTGAGACCTGAAACAGTCATGATGCAGCAAGCAGGATGAATGAAAATGTGAGACAATCTACAACAAAATTGCCTAAGTATCATGAAAGTCGAAAACAATTGGCGTATGTGCCTGGGTCAGTGGTTCCTGAATTCCCTCAGAACCATCGGGAGGCCCCCAGAGTTTCCACTGTGGGTGTCTGGAGAAGTCGGGGTGCTAACATTTCCAACTCTGATATCTCCCAGGATTCCCGACGCTGCTGGTTTGGGGCCACCCCCAAAGAACTGCTACACTAGATGTAAAAAGAATGAAAAGACTTCATCAAACACACAGTGTAAACCCTGACTGGATACTAGATTGAAACAAAAACAGACACCATTGGGAAGAGGGAGAACATTTTCTAATAGACTGGACAGGGGTAGTGGCTTTGAATGAAGGTTAATTTTCTTTGGTATGATATTGGTATTATTGTTCTGAGGACGTGTTCTTTTCATATGAGGTGCCTGGTCTGGAATTCAGGGGTGAAGTGTGAAGCTTCTGCAATTGATTTAAACACCTCATTAAAATATCTGTGTCTCTACACAGACTCACAGATACAGAAAGAAAAAAAGCACAACAAAATATTAAGAGCACACTAAGTAAATGACGAGCGTGTGTTCTATTTACCATTCTTTGACTTTCATGGAGGTTTGAAACTTTTATGGTAATAATTCTGGATGCAAAGACTTTTGTAACACATATAATTTTTCTTGTAGAGTAATGACCCCAGGAATAGGTCAAATCCACATTAATTTTCTGTGCCATCCATTGTCCTGGTCTCTTAGCTGTTCTCCTTAAATTCAGCATCTCAAGGTAGCAAAAACTGAGATCCTTCCGGTCCACTGTGTCTTCCTCAAATAGCAGTCAGTTTTTGAAAGAACAACAGTTGAGATGCAATGTCATCAGTCCTTCCCCATATCATTATTACTGCCCTCTGTTTTCTTCTTTACTCTTCCTCTCTCTCTCTCTCTCCCCACAAGGATAATCTACTCCTGTTTCCTGTTTCCTTCCTTTTTCTCTTCCCACCCAAAAAAGTATAAGGCCCCCATAGATTTGCACTATAAAATACCTGTCCAAAGGAAGTATTTTCTAGTCATCGATCTATGTCTTCTTAATATTACACACTATTTACTGAGATTCTACTGTGGAAACAAAGACCCTACTATGTGAGGATACATAGTGGATAGGGTTCAGCTTACAAATACTATCACTTAGTAGCGGAAGACAGGCAATAAGAAAACTGACAAAATGTAAGTAGTTGTCTATAAGAAATTTCACTATAAACATAATGAAGATAATACAGTATAATGAAGGGTGGTAACAAAAGAGAAGGGGACAGAACTAAGCAATAATACTTTCACAGTAGTACAAATACCTTGGGAGTGCAGGCTTATGAATTTATGATGATCATACAACTTCAGTGAACTTCAATTTTCATGTCCAAAATGAGAATAATTATTCTTGTCTCTGTGTCCTCCATAGTGGCTCTGAGGAGCCCAACTATTGAAGAGAATGTATTATCATTCCCAAATGACAGCATACCTGGGGATATACTTCCACAGTTTATCATAATGTTTATGATAATGAGCAATTTCAGAGCTGCCCTGTTACTGTGTTAATAAGGATTACGCAGGTTGCTGTAACAAACCCCAACGTCTCAGCACCCTATCACAGCATAAGTTCATACTTCCTTATTCAAAAATCCAATGTAAGCAGCTTCCCCTATGTGTGCTTTCTGAAGGACTTGCATGCCCATAGAGAAATGGAAGGAGAGAAAATATGGAGGAGCCAGAACAACCTCTTAGGCCTTGTTTGAGAATTGATGTATATCTTACTAACAGAGGGTGCTAAGTACCTAAGTACATGGGAGACGAAAAATGTTAGTCCAGAGAGGAAGAAGATCAGCCTTTTAGTAAGCAAAGAGCAATTTCTGCTGCTGTGACCAACATGATTTTTGTTGTTATTGACATTTTTCCTTAACACAGAATAATATATTAAGATTATAATGGACTATTTCACAATTAGTTCAAATCTTCGTGGGCCATCTCTATACCACTTATATTATACTGATGTTTTTATCTGTGTAAAAAAATACAGCCTTAATCAGGCCTGGCACCTAACTCCCCATGATATTCTCATAGGGTGATGGGTGAATGAGTGAGTAAATGGGTATTCCACTGTGGAATTCCAAGGAACTCCAAGTTCCATGACAGCCAGGAGCTTCATTTGTCCTTAGTTTCCCAAAGACTTCAGTCTCCACACTGAGCCCAGCATGTAGTGAATAGTAAATAAATGTTACAAACATCTGTTGTGAGACCCAAAAGTTTGTTTTGTCCCTTAAATTGAGCAAAGCATACTCAAAACTTTGACAACACATTTTCTCATGGTGAAATAATTCTTAGCTATGCAGGGCTTACTTCCTCATAAATGCTTAAAAAAGGGTGTCACAGGGCCATGATAGCTAGCTTGGTATCAAAGAGTAATAAACAAATCAAGTAGATAGCATCTACTATTAAGGTGGAAGGAAGTAAGTCACTTTAATTGGTATTAAACACAGGAGTCCTGACTTCCAAACAGCCTCTGTTAATTAACTAAAGCAATGCATATGTAAACTTTTGGAGGACAAAAGATGCTCTTGGGGGCCAACAGAGGTATATAAAGTGATGAGACCAGCAGCAACTGCACCAAGAAGTATAAAACTTGATTTACAAGAGGAAAATCTAGTCTCAGTTAACCTAGAATAGGGTAAGAGTTTAGGAGTATACACAATTCTCGTGGCACCTGCAGAGGGCAAGGAATCTGCCTGAATCTGGTTCTAGCAGCTCAAGTTGGCCTGACAAGAGCAACATACTGAAGGACAATATTCTGAATAGCAGTATGAAAAGCAACATTCTGAAAAATCTCAATCACCTAACAGAAAGAAAGGTTACAACATCCTTTTTGGAATAAACCACACTTCGATGTACTTGTGATTCATAGACTCTATTTTTCTCCCAAATTTACCCTCCATCTACACAATTGTTTAATTATTGGAATGTCAACACTCTAGAACCATTTCAAAGCCTCTATCTCCTCTGAAGATGTTTATTCATTATTCCAAGTAAGCAAATAATCACACAAATAAAAATACAGTAAAAGAAATCAGAGAGTCACCATAAAGCAATAGTCTACTCTGTAGTAAGAGTGGAACAGGTGTATTTACTGCATGTGAGAAATCTATACACGAAATCATGATAACAAAGGCATTTGGCTTTTTCATTTACCATTTAGATGATGAGTCATTTGATTAAAACAATAAATTTCTTAAATAAATGTTGTCCCTTATGACAAGCTAAGATGGCTTGTTCCCCTGGACATCCCATGGAAGTCCATGTGGCAAAACTGTCCTCTATGATACTTCCCCTTATCTACTGAGACAGGATCCCAGTGCCATTTCTTTCCAGGAGTTTTCTCTGATGGTCCCTAATAGTTCCTAAATAGTCCCTAAATAGTCCCCAGCACTAATTTCTTCCCTGTCACTAATCACACAATCATTACGCACCACCCCCTGCAATGCCACCAACCATTTCATTTTACTCTCAGTACAAAGCAACATACTTGTATTTTGGGAAAGTTTATTTTGTTGTTGTTGTTGTTTTGTTCATCTTTGGATCCACAATGCATATTGCAGTTTCTAGAAATCAAAATGTAGCTAAAATGTTTGCTAATGGAACAAACGAATGTGTGAATGTTCCAGACTACTCTGCTAATGCAAGACAGGTGCCAGAACCAGAGCTAAATCCCAGGCCCAGACTACTCTGCTTATGTGATAGAAGATCTAGGAAGTCACACAGGAAAACTTCATGATCAAGCCATGAAAAACACAGTGATTATCTAGTGGCCACTCAGAGGTTAAAGAAGGTTGAATTTGTCCTTTTAAATAAAAGCTTAGGCAGCAGAACTATTAAAGAAACAATTTATAGTTTAATAATAGCCCATAAGATATCACTAGATCAAATGGCTTTAATGGCAAATTCAACATAAGTTTTAATAAAGAACAAGACTAATTCTGAGCAGATTTTTTTTTCAGAAAATTGAAGAGGTGAAAATATTTAACTTATTAGCCAAGCAATGATACTGATAAGAAACTAGAGGAATATATTACAGTGAAACTACAGAACAATATTCCTCCTGAATATATATGTAAAAATCTATAACAAAGTGTTAGCACATAACAGCCAGCAATTTTAATACTATAATACATCATGGCCAAGAAGAATTTATCCTAGAGATGCAGTGTTGGTTCAATATTTAAAAAAAATAAATATAACTCTATTAACAGATGGAAAAGACATGTAATCATCTTAGCTGATGCAAAAAAAAAAATACTGACAAATTTCAACATTCATCCATTCATCATAAAACTCTCAGCAACACAGGCGGGAAAAAAAGCAAAAGTTCCGTAAACTGATTAATGTTATACACAAAAGCCCACGACTAATAACTTATATAATAAAAGCAAAAAGCTTTCTCGCCATCATGAACCACATGGAAGACCCAATTTCCACCGCTGCTGTCCAACTCACATCTCATCTTCCCATCATTTCTTACACAGCCCTGTGTGAGGTGGGATTGCATGGCCTGGTATCTAGCAGTCCTCTCTTGGAAAGGCAATGACAGACTCTGAAAGCTTGAGCTCTGAGGCAGTACCTCACTGCAGGAGCCTTAGGTAGATGCCCCAGGCAGGGAGAACTGAGGACAGCTGAGCACCACTGCACAGTGG
This sequence comes from Petromus typicus, assembly GCA_004026965.1. Taxonomy (NCBI): domain Eukaryota; kingdom Metazoa; phylum Chordata; class Mammalia; order Rodentia; family Petromuridae; genus Petromus; species Petromus typicus. The sequence goes on along the minus strand of PVIR01023176.1, from coordinate 12,913 downwards.
AGAACAATGGAAGGGAGATTTTCCAACACTAATGGAAAAGCATAACATAATCTCTGCCCCAGATATGAAATGATAAATCTATCTAGGAACTCAAGACAAAGACTGTGGAGTGTTCTTTTTGTAGAATTCTCTCTGCACCAAGCGTGTCCCTGGGGACCAACGCGGAAGGCAGATTCCATCCCAGAAGACTGGCACATTCCCCAGAGCTCCACTGTCTACTATAGGCCTCGCAGAATTAGCTGTTCACTGCTTTGCACAGTGCCATGATAAGAATTCCAGAATCCATCATGTCACATAATCTCGTCATTATTCCCAGCCCGCGGATAAAGAGAGACTTAGATGATTGTATTCAAAGGGACAACATGTGTCAGGGAAAAGCTGTGGGTGGTTTTCAGAGATTCAGATTTGAAATTCAACGTGCCTTCCTTTATAACAAAGGTCACTTTAGGGCTCTGTGAGCCACGGAGCAATGCAAAGAGGGGTATTTCAATGGCTTCTAGCATTTTAAAGAGATTTGTGTTTCATTTCACGATGAAGTTTACCAAGTGCATTTTCCAGTTGTAAAGACAAAGCTTCTCAAAGCAAATGTGCAACTACAAGATGCTTTAGGCAGCACAATCTTAGCAGTATCCTTTTCCTCGGCTTCCTCACAGCTCACTTTACTAGGCTTCCTATGCATAAGCACTGTGGTAAGTATCTGATATGGGCCATCTCATCACTTGATCCTTTAAGCAATCTTATGAGGTAACTAGTATTATTTTTATTTTTGCCCTTTCCTTCTTTTATATCTTCTATAAAATGGAGGGATCTAAACAAAATTCAAATTCATGAATCTTTGAGATAGTGTTTATAATCTCCCTGAGGCCCACAAAATCATGTGATGCAGTTCACGAAAGCCCTGGCCCATCGCCTTCATTCTTTTTTTTCAACAACCCTCCATATATAAATCTATCACAACAATGAGTAGTCTTATTGGTTCTGATCCACTGCAAGAGGCAGTCTTAAAAAGAACCAACAACGTTTCCAAAATGCAGTTACTCTGGGAATCTTTCTGCTTTCAAGTGGTAATGACTCTCCTGGGAGCTCTAAATACCTTCTGTTTGGGGAACCTACTCATTGCCATGTGGAGACCTCCTCACTCCACCATTACTGGGTCAAGAGGAACATTTAAAAGTGAGGTGTGAAGTAGACAGTTTGGATCTTCTGGGAGAACTTCACTTGGCCTGTCGGTTTTATTCTTGGTCTTGAAGACTTTATCTTTGGAAAACAATGAAAATCTGACCCACATCAAATCAGTTGGTTCAAGACTCCTTGATTCTGATTTCGTGCACTACTGTGTAAGACAGACTTAGAAATGGATGACCCTTATCTATTTGAGATGGCAAAGTCCCCAGTTGCCATGTTACTGAAAATACTCCACTTGTTCAGTACAGTCTCCCCTCCAGAGATGAAAGAACTCAGGAGCTAGAGAAGTCCAGCCTCTGAGGAACATTGTGGCTTTTCCTACATAGCTAAGTAGTCAGAGGGTTAGAGCTCTTGATTAAATGTGGTTTTCAACTAGCCTAGACAACATGTGCCTTCTAATCTGACACATTCATATTTTTTAAGAAGTTTACTGCAGTTCTTAACCACATTAAGTTAGACACCTAAGGCTCAGACTCCAGTCAGCTTGGGCTCAAACATCTTCCCATTACATTATCTGTCCCAGTAGAAAGAGGACATTCCTTATGTCTAATTCCGAAGATTAAAACTGCATAAAAACCGTCAATAATGGTTAGCAGAGAGTGGGCATTTGATTCCCATTAATTTTGATTAGTTTCTGAAAAAATCACATTTGCACTGTACACTTAGCTTTTCCAAAAGACTTTTACAACTATAAAATCACATTATCCTCACCACAGTCTTAGAAGGCAGGGGATTTTCCATGAAGCCTATTGCAAAGAGGAGGAAACAGGAAGAGAAGGGGAGCCTGAGGCTAGGGATGGCAAATGAAACTGCTTTGCCATGGTGACGATGGTGATTGTATATGATGATGTACTAAGAGATTCCTGCACCTTCTTTGGTGACATTGATGTACCAGCCTTTTTTCAAGTCAACCTGCTACTGAATGGAAGAACTCACACAAGACCCCCACGCTGATGAGCACAACAATGTGGACCCTGCCTTTTCTTCCTTCCTGCTACTTGAAACATGGATATAGAAGTTGATCCAACAATGATGTTATAGCCACAAATCAAACATGGAGACGGAGGCCAATTTCTTCACAGGGAGAGACACAAATCCAAGAAGCTTATGCTCCTGGTGATACCATCCTAGCCTTGGGCTGTCTACATCTGGGGTTCACGTTGTATAGAAGTGTCTTGTGAAGGCTCTGTCATTTGGGCTCTAAACTGCAGCTGAAGAGTCCTAACTTGTAGAAAGCATGCTCCTGACTCTTTACTCTTTCAGAGAAATCAGATGTACATTGCCTGTTGGATTGTTTTAAATATTATCTTATTATGTATACATGCTCATTATAAAAACAAGTAAGTTACAAAGAAAAATAAACAAAACCCACTCAGAATTAATCACAGTATTCTAATGTTTTGTCTTCTAGCAATTTCTCTATCCAAATGTAAATATGCATGAGTTGGCGGATACCTTCATCCATTTGCTTCGTTGCTTCAACATGTGCTTAAAAACTATAAAGCATTATTCACATGCTATCTAGCATTGGGGGATGCACATGGGGTGTAATTTATTTAGCATTCCTATCTAGTTTGATAGTGACTGCTTTTCAGTATTATAAAATTACTAGTATTATAAAATTACTGCACCCTTTGGTCTATAATGATGCTTTGTGTCCTTCCTTTTCTTTCCTTGGGATAGATTCCTAAGGACAGCATTACCAAGTCAATGCTAAACATTGCGTTAGCCTCAAAGCACTGAACCAAAGTTCTTTCCAAAAATATATCCACTCAAAGGTGCTTCATATCAACTAATTAATAAGTGGAAACATATCCTTTAAGATTGCTTTGTTTTTAAAGCATCGAGTAACTATTGATATGGAACTGTCCACATAATCACCCTTTTCCTTTCTTATTGTGTTTCATGCATCTTTGTTTCTCCAACATCTAATGTATGTCTTCACCTGTAGGAGATGCTCAATGCTCTATCACCAGAAGCGTATAGTTATTCTTAATAATCACATACCTGGGATGGCCTGAGAAAAACAGCCATTGTAAACATCATATATTATATTACATCCAATGGAGTGTTAGTCTTTAATGATTATAATTACACTCACCACTTAATATTTTCTACATCTCACACAATGTTTCAACAACTTTAAGCTTACCCAACTCAACCATGAAACTAGTCCAGTGATGTAGATATTATTCTCCTCATTTTCAAATTCAGAAACTAGGGCAAAAAAATGTTAACTAAATAGAATAAGGATTTGAGAAATGATTCTAGAATGAGTTTTTACTTAGTGTCTCCAGTGGAAAATGGAAACAGGTAGGTATTTTGGGGGAATAGCAAGAGGAGAAAAGAACATAGCCTTAGCCTCCTGTACTTCTAGTTGTTTGCGTAGAAATGAAATCCAATAAGGGTGATAATATTAGCCTACATTTATTAAGATCCAAATACTGTTATAAGCACTTAATCCTCTCAAAGCACATATTTTGTAGAAACTACCATTGTTCCATTTTACTGATAGGGAAACTGCGGCCCAGAGATTATGTCCTTTGAGCTCACAAGCAGTGACTGAAGAAGCAAGGGTTGAATCTAGGCAGACTGTGTAGAAGGGATGCAACAGTTGAGTGTAAAATCATGCAAGATGGCACATGGCAGTGTACACACAGCCTTTGGAGAGGCAGAACCAATGTGTTCCATGAGTTCCAACAGTGCACCTGGCTTGCGAGCTGGAACAAGTGGGAATGAACCTGTCATTCTTCACAGAAAAATTGAAATGACAGCTAAGAAAACCTGCCTTTGCCAAAAGGTTCTGGTGGAATCAGGCAAAAGTAAGTTCAGATCCCAGGTCCTCCTTTTCAAACCACTACCACAAGGGGAATAAATATATTCTCTGGGATAAAGAGATTGTAAAGATAATATAAGTTAGTGTACATGAAGCTTCTAATTTCATGCTTTACTAGGAACATAAACAATGTGGTTTATCTTATGTGAGCAGGTACATTAGATTGAATCTCTTTTATCTTGATTTCTTGTACTACAAGAACCTAAAACTGAAAGACTCATTTTTTTTTCAGCCTCCTAGTGATATGGTCTGTACAAAAGAAGCAAATATCTCTAGGAAGCTGTCCAATCACAAATAAGAAGGGAATTCCTTGTAGGAAAAATATCTTCTTTCTTTATGCTCCCCAGGATGCTGAAATGACACCAGGAGCAGTAGCAGCCACTTTGAGAATAAGAAGATGAAATTCACATGCAAAGCATAGTCATGCAGAAAGATAGAAATAATGTTTGTCAAACAAATGCCTAGATTACTTTTTGTTAGAGTTCTACTGTTTGTTTCTATGTTCATCTGATGCACTTTCCTTAGCATTTGTCAGAGATCTGCACACTTCCCCACACCATAAAAAACACATATGTGAGGGTCACACCACCCCTAGCTCACCAAAGAGTTAATGTCTGCTTTTGTGGAGGCAATGACTACAATCTATAGGTAGACTTTAGGGTAACAGATTTAAATGAGAAAACATGAGGTTGAACTTTTGTCCCTTAGAGCCCAAGGGAGAGCTGGCTAGTCACAGACTAGAATAAAAACTTGAAGTTAGTGAGGTTTATCACTAATAACAAGATGAAGGAAAGGAACAGGGAGAGAGTGCAGATAGCTGATGTAGAGAAAAACCAGGGCAAGATTCAAACCTGGGGTTGATATGTATTCATGAGAGCCAGGAGTGATTAGCTCACCCTCGAGAGCTAAGTTTTTACCTCTATCGTAAAGTTTACTTCCAACAGTACAACTGAGATCATTTCATATATGTAAAATAACTGTTGTAACACATGGGACTGATAATAAGTAATCAAAAATAACTGAACATGTGGTTTTTAAAGGCAGTAAGGAATAACAGCCCTCCACCTTTCATGCTAAGTTCAGGAACAAGACAAGGATGTCCACTATCACCACTCCTGTTCAATATAGTTTTGGAACCATTAGCCACAGTAACTAGACAAGAGGAAAAAAAATAAAAGGAATAAAGATAGGTAAGGAAGAAGTTAAACTGTCATTATTAGCTGAGGACATGATATTCTATATAGAAGATACTAAAAAATCAACTGAAGGACTGCTAGACTCAATTGCCAGATTTAGTAGCATAGCTGGATATAAGGTCAACACTCAAAAATCAATAGCCTTTTTTTTTACACAAACAACACACTTACTGAAAGAGAAATCAGGGAATCAATTCTTTTCACAATAGCATCCAAAAATGAAATATCTAGGAATCAATCTAACAAAGGAGGTGAAAAACCTTTACTCAGAAAGCTACAATATTCTGAAAAGAGAGACTGAAGAGGACAGCAGAAAATGAAAGACATCTCTTGTTCTGAGAAGGAAGAACTGATAGTGTCAAAATGGCGGTAGTGCCAACACTACTATATAGATTAAGTGTAATCCCAATTGAAACCTCAATAATATATTTCACAAAGCTAGATAAGATACTCCCAAAATTCATGTGGAACCACAAGAGACCTAAAATAGCAAAGGCAACCCAAGGCGACAAGATCATGACAGGGGGTGTCATAATCCTCAACTTGAAACTATGCTACAAAGCCATTGTGATAAAAAAGCATGGTAATGGCAAAGAAAAAGACTTGAGAGTCAGTGGAACAGACTAGAAGATCCAGAAACAATTCCTGATATATGAAGGTACCTCATCTTTGACAAAGGAGCCAAACACCCTCAATGGAGGAAAGATAGCTTTTTAAAAAAAATGGTGCTAGAAAAAACTGGGTTTCAACTTGCCCAAGATGAAAGCTAGATATATCTTTTTCTGCATGCACCAAACTAAAATCAAAGTGGATTAGAGACCTAAATATTAAAACAGACACACTAAACCTTCTGGAAATAGGTTAGGTAGAACTCCTGAAGACAATGGCACAGGGACTTTATGAACAAAACCTCAGAAGCATGGGAACTAGCAGAAAGAATCAACAACTGGGATTTGATCTTACTAAAAAGCTTCTGCACAGCAAAAGAAATCACCAACAGAGCAAAAGACAACCTATAATATGGGGAAAAAATTAACCAGCTGTTTCACAGACAAAGGACTACTATTTAGAATATATAAAGAACTTTTAAAAAGCTCCCCCTAATTTAAAGACCTAGTTCCAAAATGGGCATCTGAAATGAACAGATGAAGAAAAAAAGGCAACTAAGAAACATGAGGAGACGCTCAACATTGCTGGTCTTTCAAGAGATGCAACACTGAGATCTCATCTCACTCCACAAAGAATGGCTGCTACCACTAACTCAACCAACAGCAAATGCTGAAGGGGCTGTGAGGAGAAAGGAAGCTTTCTCCATTGTTGGTGGGAATGTAGACTGGTGTATAAATGAATGCCAAAATGTATGATAGGCAATGTGAAATAGGAAGAAAATGTGCAAAAGGAAAAGGGAAAGGACAGTAGGGGAAAAGTAAAGAAGGGGGAAAAAAAATTTGATAGTTAAAAAAAAAGAAGCAAAGCTTATGTATGAAAGAGATGGGGTTGTAGGGAGGGCAAGAAAAAGGGGAAAAAATGAGATCTAAGATGTATCCTGCGCAGGTACAAATTCTCAATGTGAAATGTGATCATGGTGTATGTATACGATGTACCAATAAAGTCAGTTTTTAGAAAAGGAAACAACAGCTCTCCTTTCATGTCAAAGTCACGTATAAACCCACTGTGGCCAGATCATGAGGTGGTAGGGCAAAGGAGAAAACCATGTCCCTGCCTCATCCCTCATCCCTTAGGGCTTATCTTCACAAGGTGAAAACATAAACAGAACAAACAGGCAAATAATCCAATCCTCTGAGAGAGATGAGCTGGAGGAACAGTGGAGACACATCCAAGAGTCACCTGGGCTGAGGGGGAGGACATCATGGCTTCCAGTGAGTCTGCTGGCCTTTCATGCTGGACATTTCTCCTCATTCTGCTTATGGCAGGATGAAGGGCCAGGAAGTCCCTGTAGTGGATTTACTGTAAGCCCTTTTAGGATGCTAATAATTTAATGTTTGAAAAGGTACAGATTATATAGTTTAAAAATCCCAACACTGGACAGCTACGTCCTCACAATCTCTTTTCTGCACCCTTCACTGAAAACTCTACTACTGAACGTTTTCTGCAGAGCTCTGGCATTGAGTCTGGCCCTTCACCGAAGGCTTTTGGTTACAGAAAGGTCATCAAAGTAAGCTCTCTATCTACACTGTTTTCAACCATGTCACTAAGTGTGTATCATTTCCAAGGAACCCATGCTCCATGGGGTAACATATCCAGTCTATTTTAGTTTGAGAGGGAGAAAAAAATAGAAATCACATCTGTATTTTTGTTGTTGTTGTTGCTGCTGCTCAGGCGAAGCCATTTCCCTCGTTCTGTTTCAGCCTATTTCTGCCCACCGAGCTGGCACTGCTCGTGGCAAAGTTCCTTTTCTCTGCACCACCCTGGACCTTCCAGACTCACAACAGTTCTACAAAATATCGATTTGAAAAATAATGAAGATATAAGTATTCCGAAAGAGAACACGTGGTTATTTAAAGCCACTGGACAACGTTCAAAAGGAGAGATCTATGGAATCCCAGGGTCGAGCACCATCAAGCTCTTTCTCCCCCACTTCTCACATTAACAAAAAGGACTCATTATAAATCTCCAGCAAATATGACCCGGCAGAGTTTTCAAACAAAAAACCTGCCCCGAACAGGATATCTGGCAGATCTGGGCACTTGTTTTCGCTAATAACCATTAAAGTTGTTCCTAGTAAACCATTTTACAGCAGCATTAGAAATATCAGAGTTTACGTTTTCGTTAATGAATTGCTACAGAAGGTTAGTGCTGCGCCGCGTCTCCCAGGACTCCAGATTCTCGCTTTGTCTCCTCTGCCCCCCCCGCTTAACATTTCATTTCCAATGACACGTCAGCCGTCTTTCACCAACCTCAAAGGAAAGTTGAATGTGGGGCTCACAAAGTTAAGCTGACATTTGCTCCCTTCCAATAAAAAATATTTAGTCCATTAAACATAAATACCTGTCATTATGATACATGGACTGGGTGCAAACCTCCCGGTTCCCTCTGATGTTTATTACATCCAAACAACTGCAATGCCTGCATGTTTTCAACTTTAGTGTATTGATTAAACTTTTAAATGGCTGCCATATAACCCAGGGACAGCGGGAAGATTAATTTGCGTCAATGTTCATCTGTAATTCATTAGCCATTTATTCTTTACAACCACATGGGCTATCAAGAAAATGCAGGCCATTTTTCACTCGGCACAGGCTGAGAACAGATTCTGGAATTTGTGCTGCATACAAATAAGTTTGCTGGGCCTGGCCAGTGAAACTGCTTGGCTCTTCAAAAGTTGAAGTTGGGGAATCGGCAGCAGGCAAGAAGCACGAATAACCAGAGACAGGGGGGCCGGGGACCCTTGGGGTGCTCCCGGTGGAAGCGAGTTTGTCCACTTTCTTCTCAACCATGGATCATGGTCTCTTATTTCACTCAGATTAAAATAACGGAAACTGGTGTCTGAGCAAAGGCCATAAATAACATGGGCTGCTTTTCCGCATTCCTTCCTTTCTGTCTTCTCTCTAATGTCTCCTAAAATGTGGTTTCTGGCAGAAAGCTCCAGCGAGGGACGGTGCAGTAGAGAGGAGCGTAGCCTAGAGGAACTTGGAGCTGGAGCTCGAGGGCAGTGGTATGGGCACCGACTCTCCTGAAACCCCGGAACCTCACCCTGCCTCGACTTGGGAGGGTGCCCAGCTAAATAGTGGCACATTTCCTGAGGGGAGAGGGAGGCCATCTGGCTTCTTCACGCGACTCCCTGACCCTCTTGGCAGGACACAAAATGCATATTAAAGACATACACGGGACGAGCGAGCACCTCGGTGAAAGGCCCTTCGACACACAAGGAACTTCAGGGCGAGAAGGAAGGAGGAGTCTGTGTGTGCTGAGGTCGAGGCTGGAGGAGAATAAAGCACACGAGGGAAATTTTTCTTCATAAGGATGAATAATTAAAGCAGAGAGCTCAGGGACCGGGCCTCACTGTGGCTAATCACCGCAACAGCGAACAGCAGAAAAAATCAATGGTCAGGCCGACATCTGGGGGAGAGGCCTGGCGGGTACCCATTTGCGGGACATGTGAGAGCCAGTGCGCAGCTGCTCAAGGCGACAACTCTTTCTCTCTGGTCTACGGTGCCCAGGAAAATCAAAGGCGCCAGGCACACTGGTAACCTTTGGTAACAACGTCCGTGAAAGAGCCCGCGTAGGAAGCCTCGGGGAGGCGGCGGTAAATTACCCGTTTATCATATAACTGCTCAGGCTGCTTACAACCAAAGATAAAAGGGAGCCCTCCACAAAGGCGTCCATCTGGAGCCATCCTTGCCCCAGCCGGCACCAAGTCAGCGGTATACACTCCTTTTCAGGCCCTTTGGGGAGATGGAATGGGAGTCATGAGAGAAATGCAGCTCTGGGAACTTTGTTAGCTTGTGGACGTGGCATGTGTGAGTATCAAAAGGAATGCGCGGATGTAGAAAAGTGTACCGGATGGGACAGAGGTCGTTCGACCCAGCCCCCGCCATTCATAGAGCCCACCAGGTTAGCTGCTCCTCCCTCTCATAGTAACCAGCACAGTCCACTATTCAACGCCTGTCTATCGGTTATTACCTGTATCTCAACTCACAGCAGAGAGTGAGACCCAAGATAAAACAGAAGAGCAAGCAGAGTATGGGATCTTGGCAACGTGGTACTTCTAGCACGGTTTCCTTTTGCTTCCTTGTAGAGCTAAGGGACTTTCTGAAATCCTAAGACATCAGTTTTAGAGAACGAGGAACAAGTTCTTTGTCTAATCTTTCTTTGGGAAAACCCTGAAAATCATGGCTGTTAAACAGCTTATGCCTTGTGAATTAGCTGAAGAAGAGCTAGAATAAAATGAAATAAAATTCTAGAAAAAGAGTGCATACACACACACACACACACACACACACACACACACACACACACTGATAATTTCAGATAACTATGATCCTAAAGTCAGTCTAACCTCTACAGTGAGGTTATGATATGTTCATTTTTCTTGTTTGCCAAAAGCAACTGCCATCATTGACCTTGATTTTGAGAAGCAAAAAGGAATTTTGGGAAGCCATTAATCGCTTAAGGGAAAAACAGTGAAAACAACTTGTGCCTGCTATGTTTTTGGAGGATACTCTGGGTTAGAAGAAAGAAATATAAATCACTGGCTGTAATCTCATCTAAAGTCCTTCCCCTTTCTTTGGTGAGACAAAATTAACCTATGATAAATACTTAACAGGAGACACGGAGAATTAGGTGCAAAGTGTACAACATGCTTTTTTCCCCTCTTAGTCAATGAAAATATAGTTATGTCCAACAAAATAAAGGTTCCTATGGCACCAGAATGCACGTGTATGGGACCAAGATGAAATTCATCTCAAAACATATATCAAGAACCTGAAAATGCTCTCAATTTATCACCCACTAACTCTCATCCTTGATATCTATTTGAAGGCAATAATTTCCTAGTGAGAGGAAAATTACACAATGGAGATTTTCTCTTTATAAGAAACAGCAAAGTCAAAATTAAGTAAGTAATATTACCTTATTACAGTCACTCCATGGAATAATGAGTAGACATTGTAACATAATCATGAATACAATAAAGAAATACAAAAAACCATGAAAATATGCCACGATAGGGGCCGGGGAGTTAGCTCAGTGGTTTGGGCTCCTGTCTTGCAAGCGCAAGGGCCCGAGTTCGATTCCCTGGTAACCACATACAATACTGGACGTGGAGACTCACCCCAGCAGCAACCAGTACCACATACCACAGTGCCGGGTGTGGTAGCTCATGCCTGTAATCCCAGCACTCGGGAGGCAGAGGCAGGAGGATTGCTGTGGTGTGAGTTCGAGGCTGAGCTTGGGGCCAGCGTGAATCACAAAGTGAGACCCTGTCTCAAAAAAAAAAAAGAAAAAAGAAAAAATATGCCACGATATCATACAAAACTGTAAATTCACTAGGGTTTTCACCAGTCCTACATGTTAAAAATATTATAAGGCAGTAGGTATGGTCCATAGTGAGAGAATTATAAGAGAATGTATGTACACTGGAAGTTACAATGTATATTTTACAAAATACATTTTCTTTTTATCAAATAGTTTATGAGTTTGGTTTTTACTTTTATAATTGGGAAAGTTCTAAAACTTAAATTGGGGAACAGATTATAAATGTTTGGGATATGAAAAAGAGCTTCGTGCTAGAGAAGCTGGAGTTTGGTCATAAGGGGCCCTTTAAAAAAGACAGATTTTAATAAACAGGAAGGAAAAGAAAGAATATCCCTGGCAAAGAATATTTGCAGCAAAGGCTGAGAATTTAGCTGGAGAATGGCCTGGGGCAGGAATGACGAAGAGATCTGTCTGGCTGCAATGGATGAGGCGCTTTGGGGAGATCATGTCAGAAAAATAACACTGGCTACATTTCTTTTTAAACTTCCGTTATGCCAGAGTGTAGCATTTCCTTCCTACTCTTCTCTCTGCAAACAAACATATTTCTTACTTTAGAATTCTACTTTAGCCCTCATCAGGTTTTTGATGTCACATGAAGTTTAGATGGGAGACATATCAAGGCAATAGGCTAGGTGTGTAGTTTTCAACTCTGGAAAGTCATTCCACATCCCATCTTAGTTATTACATGTAAAAAAAATAGTTAACACCCTTGTCAAGAAGAAAAGCATTCATGGTTGTCATTTTTAAAGAAAACATTGATAAAATTTAACCCCTCTTCCTTTAAACTATGTACTCAATAAAATGGAGGGAAAAAAGAATAATTAAGGTAGGCAATAAGAATTATTAATGTGTGAATATCAATGCTATAATAATTAAATAACTTGAAATTTATAACAACTGAAAATTGAAGAGTAACAGTACAAACTAAAATGAGAAGTAGATTCTACTATGAAGGAATTTATGATAAATTTGATATATTCCGGAAACAAAATGTTCTTTGATCAACATTAAGAGTCAATATAAATTTACAATCCAAAGCAGTCAAATGTAAGATAGCAACAGAATAAAAACAAAAGGAGAATTCAATCTCTAGGACATGCCTAAAAGCAAAGAAAGAAATAATACGGGAACATATTTTCAGCATGGTCAGGTGAAGAGTTAAAAATCTCTACCTATGAGGGCCGGGGAGTTAGCTCAGTGGTTCCGGCGCTTGTCTTGCAAGCGCAAGGACCCGGGTTCGATCCCCGGTAATCACATACCATAATGGGCGTGGAGACTCACACCCAGCAGCAACCAGTACCACATATCACAGTGCCGGGCATGGTGGCTCACGCCTGTAATCCTAGCATTCGGGAGGCAGAGGCAGGAGGATTACTGTGATGTGAGTTGGAGGCTGAGCTCGGGGCCAGCCTGAACCACAAAAGCGAGAGCCTGTCTCAAAAAAAAACAACAACAACAAAAAAAAAATACAACAACAACAAAAAACCTCTACCTATGAAACATCAATAAAAATAATGCCTATATTTCAAGCTTAAAACATATATACTTTTTATCATTATGATAGGCAAAAGGCTATCATCTCTAGGGTAATACACATTTCTTACAAATCAAAATGAAAACTATTAACATTTCTATGGGGAAATGAGAAACTAATAACAGCTGTTTTCAACATAATCTTAAAAATAACTAATAAGGGGGC
>PVIR01023175.1:0-27342 GCA_004026965.1 Petromus typicus | reverse complement strand
GCCCTATTTATTTCACTTATGAGGATATCCTCAAGGTATGTCCATTTAAGTAGAAATGATTCAAACTTATCATTTTTTATGGCAGAGTAGTACTCCATTCTGTAGAAGAACCACAGCTTTTTATCCAGTCTCCAGTGGATGGACACTTGGGTTGTTTCCAAGATGTAGCAATCACAAACTGGGCTGCTATAAACATGGGATCAGTTTGGAGAATCCTCAAAAAGCTAGGATTGATGGTCCCATTTGACCCGGCCATTGCCCTGCTAGGTATATACACAAAATAATTAAAAGACTCTTATCTCATTTAGTCATTTTTGATAGTGTCTTCTATTTTGTGGTCATCTATTTTCTTAAGTTCTTTATATGCTGTAGGTCTTAGTCCTCTGTCTAAGGAGTAACTGGTAATTTTCTTCACTCTACATTGTCTTTTCACTATGATGGTTTTTTGTTGTTGTTGTTGTTGTTGTGCAGGAACTTCTAATTTTATATATCCCATCTTGATTCTTGGTGTTATTTCTTGTGCAATTGGGGTTTTGCTCAGAAAGTCCTCCCCAGGCTATGTCTTCAAGATTTTTATTTATCTTTCAGGAGATTCAGTTTTTATATCTGGATCTTGGATCTATTTTGATGCGATTTCAATACAGGATAAGAGACAAGGGTATAGAATGATTCTGTTTGAGAATTATCATTTTTCTAGAATCATTTGTTTTTTAGTTTTGTTTGTAATTTTTTTTTTTTTTTTTTTTTTTTTTTTTTTTTTTTTTTTTTTTTTTTTTTTTTTTTTTTTTTTTAGGTTTTTGGAGACAGGGTCTCGCTTTGTGGTTCAGGCTGGCCCTCAGCTCAGCCTCAAACTCACATCACAATCCTCCTGCCTCTGCCTCCGGAGTGCTGGGATTACAGGCGTGAGCCACCACGCCAGGCACTGTGGTATGTGGTATTGGTTGCTGCTGGGGTGAGTCTCCACGCCCAGTATTGTTATGTGGTTACCGGGGAATTGAACCCGGGTCCTTGCGCTTGTGAGACAGGCGCCGGAACCACTGAGCTAACTCCCCGGCCCTTGTTTGTAATTTTTTACTTGATTGGGGAAAATGTTTTGTTTTTTTTTTCTCCAACTCTCACCCTCAATTCTTACCTTTGTCTAATATGTGTTTGGACTAGAAGATGAATGAAATTATTTTCAGCTTTGAAAATTCAGTGTAAACACAGTGCATCTACACACTAAGTGGCTTCCTCCATTAGTAGATTAGCACCTAGATGGAAATAAATGGAAGAGTTTGATTCTATTGCTTATCTTTCTTAGGTCCAAATATTCATTCCATGCAGATTTTTACCAAAGATATTGAATATCATTATATTTTGAATTTTGGAGGGTGAAAGTTTATAGGGTTAAGGAATGGCTTTACTCAAATGTACATCCTTCCAAAACAGTGTTTTCGCCATGAATTTTCAAACTAAAAGTCGACATGCATTTGGTTTGTGCTTAGCATCAAAAATCAAAGATGAAGTTGGTCTTCATAGTGAAGTTACTTTTATATGTTATTTTGCCACATTACTTTTCCTCTGGGGTGAAAGGGGGCAGTCTGTTAAAAAGCGTTATTTCCCTATATCCCATTTAGACTTATTATTTCAACCTGTGTCTACTTGAGATCTAAACATCAATAAGCTTGGCATACCCCATTTTAAGTGGGCGTAATGCCAGGGTAACAGATGGGCCCTAAAATTGTCAGTGATGGCTTGTGTAAAAATCTGTAATATTGTCAAGTGGACATAGTCCTTAACAAGAAATGTCAAAAATGTTTGCCAGTTGGCTTCCAGATGCCATGCCATGCACCATTACTCTGCTGCTCCCTCTGTCAATCTCTTTGGACTCTTGATAGCTCCCAGGGGTGATTGCTGTTAGACCATGTGAACAGAGAGCTACATGGCAGAGCACACCTAGATGACCCATCCCTCTTGTGATGTACATCTTCCTTATCTTTCATCGACTATTTCTCATCTCAATTCTGTCCCTGCATCACGAATCATGTTCACTGGAAGCTTCGCTGGTCAGTTTCTTCTTAGTAAGAGGATTCTTTTACTTTCACTAGAAGAACAGGATGAGACCCTTGCAACGTAGCAAACATGGAAAATTTCTCTCTCTACTCTCTACAGCATTGTGTCACTGTCACATGACTTTGTCACATTGACCCATCCTCTTCTTATCCCTTGAAATGTTTATGCCTACTTCATTCTGCCCTCATGTGTGGCACTCAAGGCTTCTTATGAAGACAGAGCCTTCCTAAGAAGGACATCTGAACTCTGCTTCAAAGAGTTCAGATTGAACCTCAGCCTGATTAGCTATGGTCTTTGTTACAGATTAAACACAGGGCACATTATTTAAATGATGTCCTGTCTCATGCTGGTCTTGCTGCTTCTTTTGTGTTATGTATAACCTTGTTTGTGCCATCAGAATAATTGATGGCATTTAATTGCTAAGTGAATTGCCTTCATGGTGATGAAAAAAGTTCCATCCCATTAAAGTCACTCATTGGCTCATCAGGAATTAAGTAGCACCTTTTAGGAGGCACACACTCCTGTAGAAGTGTGAGATACACCAAGATGAGGGCCTGACCCTTTGTCCCTGAGGAGCCTATATCTTGGTGACAGTTTGGAACTTCTGTGGAGACTGTGAGCTGATCAGCTCTCCTGTCTTCCAGGGAGCACTTGTTTGTGGAGGTGAGTTTACTTTAGTCTCATCACCAAGAGGATTTATAAATGGTCAGTTATTATTTTTAAGTGAGAACATCATTCCATTATAAAAGATAAATAGTAAGAAAATAATTGAGCATCATAAAGGTCAGAGATTCTTTCTGATTTATATTCAGCTCTTCTCAACGCATAGAGTAAGAATATGGGAAAAAATATATGTGGGCTGGTAATTGATTTGACATTAACAAGGTCCTTTAAATTGTTAATCATAATGTTAGGCATTGCTCTTAATTAATTCCAATCATGTCTACTGTTTCTGAGCATTCCACTACAGAGCAAAAGCCTAAGAGAGTCAGAATGTGCACACGGAGACCATCAATTACATAGGTTAACCAGAAGTCAGCTGGAGTCTCCATGTTGAAGAAGGTCTGACCCTCATGCAATTGTGCAATAGAAGCAATACAGTCATTACACTTCAAGCCAGGAAGTTATGCTGTGATAAGGGGAGAAAAAGTGGATACTTGGCAAATCAGAACTCTCACAAATTTTGCTGTGATAATGGGTGAAAAAAAGGGAATATCTTACACAAAGCAGGGTATTAATTCACCCCAAGTCAGAGGATCTTGCACCACCTAATTTTGGGCATTTTTAAACAGTAAATTGCTAGTCTACTACTCTGTTACTCTATTTCAGATTCACAATCAAGCAAGTTACTCATAAATAGGTCAAGGGATGAATCATGAACACTTTCATGAAGTAACTCTTTCTCTAAATCCTCCTCCATGTGGGGATGGGAGAGATTAGACCCCTGTTTAAAAGGTTAAGGGTCTTAAAAGGCTATCAACCTCTAATCTTTAGCCCAAATAGATCCAAGACCCTAAGAACAGTGAGTATAATTTATTGACTGAGTCATATATATATGTGTGTATATATACATATATATACATATATATATATACATATATATATACATATATATATATATATATATATATATATATATATATATATATATATACCTTTGAATATTGTGGTCAGTCCTTAGAGAAGCTTTACCTAGAAAGATAATATATACTTTGCCAGACAAAGAAAACAGGTCTCACAGAGTCATTAAATTGTCACAGTGGTGTGACAATGGCAGGTGAACTGCGTTGAAACCAGCATCTGCTGGTTTCTTTTCATTATGTGTCAGTGTCTCTCTCCTAAAACTCATGGCAGAAAACTCAAGTGAAATTGAGACATCTGGTCTCCACCAGGCACTGTGTGGTCCAAACTCTGGCTCCAGAGGAACACTGACATCTCCCTGACTCCTTCCTCTTTCCCCTTCCACACTGGAGGTTCACATCCACTGTAGAATGGGACTATAACATGTGCCCGATAAGTTCAAAAGCACTTTGGGAATCTCATATAGCCCCTGCCTCCCACTGCCCTCTCCACCCTAAATGGTGAAGCTCAGGCTTCAGCAACTAGCTTGCTGTATCTCTTCTAGGAAAACTTCTTAATACCCTCAGTCTGGCTAACTGCCGTGGCTTCCACAGTTCTACTCCACTGTGACAGCTTCTGTTTTATACCTTACCAGATCTTTTACAATCATTCAGGTTTCTATCATCTTAGATAAGCCTTAGTAGGGCAGAGATTATGTTTTATTCATGCTTTCACTTCTCCATGCCTTATGTTTCTCAACTTCAAAATACAGACAGTAATAGTACTAACCTCAGAGAATTTTATGAAGACAAAATTCAACCAGATATTTGGAGTCCTTATTGTAGGTCTTTAGTAGTATTAGCTCAATAATAACATCATTGTTATTTGTACTTCTCGTGTCCACAGTCGATATCATATTGTGAAACACATAAACATATGCATACAAATAGTATCAATTCGTTCAATGCATGTTTGTATTTCATGTGTTCAAGACCATATATAGACTCCAAAAATGATTCAGAAGCCCAGAAGAGGTTTTTTAAGAATGAGAAATGAATAAAATGTACATAAATGATTATGATATAAAATAAAGGTGATAAGAAATGTGGAAGAAGCGAAGATGTAGAGTCATTACTATTCTCAATAAAAATGAGTCAGTCAAGGAAGACTGTGGATGAAAAAGAATTTTAGTTGGATCTTGAGGGAAATATAAGGTTTGGGTATGTGGACATCTGTGACATTGGTGTAATGAGGTGAGCACATTGCAGTGATAATTATGTAAGTAAAGACAAAAGAAGATATGGAAGTTTTCTAGGATAACCACAACAGCAACTATATTGTCTAATAGGAAATCTTGGAGAAGAATGGAATGGTTGAAAATGTCAGAGCTCAGACTCTGCATTAAGTTAGAGTTGTTTTCTATTTAATAAAACATTGGGGCTTTAAAACTTGTGAGTGAAAGAATAACAATTGATGGGCCAGGAGGCTCTGTGGTTGTCGTTTGCTATTGATGTTAGAGAGCACGACACAAAAATAAACATCCTGGAGAAGAGAGATCCCTCTGCCCGCAAGCCAGGACCCTTTCTCCCCCAGCCTGTTTAGCTCCATCATCCAGTCTTACCAAGCACCCTTCCTCCCTTTGATTTCTTCCTCTGTACAATAACAAACATCCAGTGCTCCAGAAGTATCTCCTCTATTAGTCTTGAGAGAAAACGGACATATCATAAGGCACAATGTTAAGCACAGAAATTACCTATGCCCAGTAAATAGAATGATTTCAGTCTCATCCTCCAGCATATTTCCTATCTTATTAAATGCTGAATAGACCAGCCTGAGTTTTGTGATTCTGCCATCTACTTACTGCACTACACATTTGGAATAAAAGGAGGCCCTAGGGTGTGGTGTCCAGGTTTATATGTCCCAAAGCTGAGTATAAATGGCTGTGATAACTGACAGCAGTTCACCAGTGGGACCTGTCTACCTCGTGTTCTGTCTGGGTGGCCATCGTGACTGATGCCTGTGTTCATGACTCTAAGGCACTGGAAAATACCAGCCTCCATTGTGAATCACTAGAAGTAGATTAAATTGTAGTCAGAATGATTTCTTTTTGAGAGAACACTTTTTGTATGTCAATGTTATGGAAATTTGGGATAAAAATTCACCATAAAAGAAATTTTGTGTAATCTGGAGTGTGTTTTATTTATACATCTCCTAGCCATTCCAGATAACTGTGCTTTCTGGACTTGTTTTTAATGTCTGAAAATAACTAATAACTATTAGTCTTCAGGAATGAATATTTTCTTAGGTGGATTTCAGAGGATGAAAAAAAAAAAATCCTGGCATGGTCGTGAATGCCAATAATTCCAGCGCTTTGGAATTACTGAGAGGTAATGGACAGGAGGCAGGAGGATTACAAGTTGTAGCTCAACCCAGTTAACTATTGACTTAACGAGATCCTGTCTTAAAAAATAAATGGGACAGCTGGGGAGGTAGCACAGTGTGAAGGCCCTAGGTTCAATCCTCAGTACCATAAAATTAAATAGGTAATGAGTGAGTAAATGAATAAATAAATAAATAAATAAGCAAGTAGAGCAGTTTCTTCCTGTTCATTTTGACATATGAATCGAATAAAATGTGGGCTTCAAAAATTTCAGATGTAAAAGTAGCACAACAGATTTTTTTTATTTCTCATCTCTCCCTACAGCCTAAAACGAGAAAAAAAAATTTTTTTTTTTTTCTCTGCCGCTTCCCAGAAATCAATGACTGTTCCTCAGAGGGGTTCTCATTGTGAAGAAGGGGCACCCCACCTTCGGGGAGCTGACATCCTGGTAGGTGTTGGAAAGGAGGTAAAAAGAGTATCTCGATGTCCTCAATGGCTTTGTTCCTGGAACATTTT
This sequence comes from Petromus typicus, assembly GCA_004026965.1. NCBI lineage: Eukaryota > Metazoa > Chordata > Mammalia > Rodentia > Petromuridae > Petromus > Petromus typicus. Next base: position 20,834 of record PVIR01023175.1, on the reverse strand, counting down.
CCAAGAGGAGGCCAAGGTGGTGGCCAGAGGCCGGGGAACGCCGAGTCCCCGCGAAGAGGGAGAGAAGGCCAAGCTCGACCCAGCCCAGGAGGGCGGCTGCTCGCCCGAGACTGGGCACCGGGGGGATGGGGGGACGTGGGGAAGTCGAGGCGAGAGGGGAGCAGACACCCGGGAAGTGACTGCAGTACCCGGAGAAGCCCAGCTGTGACCCCTGAGGCGGTTCCCTCTCCATCTCCTCTGCCTTGGGGGAGAAATCGATCCCCAGCCGCGACTCCAGCCGCCCCCAAGGCTTCGGCCATCCCTCGTGGCACACAGTACGGGACTGGGGCACATTCCCCAGTCTGATCCTTCCTCTCGTTTGCAGAGGAAAATCCGGTCCAGCGTTTATTTTTAGCAGCGTTTTCCTGTGACCGAATGCTACAGCTCCAGGCCGGGATCGCGAAGACCGTGCGGGGCAGAGCGGAGGGGGCGGGGAGCGGGCGGCGGCGGAGCGGGAGGAGCGCGCTGCGCATGCGCGCCGGCGCCCGTGCGAATCCGCGTCCACCCAGCGGGCCAAGTGGGATGATCCGTCACTACACCTGCAGCACCACGCTCGGAGGACAGCTCCTGCTAGCAGCTTCCGGACTCAGGTAAAAAAAAAATTTATATCTATATGATCGTAATTCCGAGAGGGCGCAATGCATGCATTTCCATAACAGATCCGCGGCGCAGCCTCTCTCGTAGAGGCAACGTGCTGAGGCTGCTGCTGGTGCTGGCGCTGCTGCTGGTGTTGGTGCTGCTGCTGCTAAGCGTCCTTCGGTGGCTGATTGCAGCTTCAAGGTTTAAGAAATTCCATCTTTCAGGAAGCCCGAAGCGAAGGAAGGAAGTACGGGTGAGATCGTCAGATTGGCTTCCCAGATTGGGGAGTCTGAAGCGGGCCCACATCTTCCGGCCAACTTCGATTGAACTTCCAAGCACTCGGCAGGGACCGAAATGGAGAGCAAAGGTATGTGGTTGTTCCCATCGGGAGACTTCCCGATGCATGTGCGTGTGTGGCCCGGGCAGTCCTGGGCGACAAGGGGACTGCAGTGCCGGAGCCAGCATCATACTAGGTCGATCGGCGGAGGAGATGCGATGTGTGTTGCAGCACCGAGAAGTGTGGCAGGAAGGCCACTTCTCTTTGAACTCCCACAGCTTGGAAGACAGTCTTTAATACTCCATCAGTTGCGTAGTGAAGTGTGATTTTTTTTTTTTTGATAGGTGGGGGTGGCGAGAGGAGAGTCCCTCCTGAAATGGAGGGGGAGGAGAGAGGGGTTGGTAAAGCAGTATATTTTTCAATGTTTGATTTGTTTTAGGATTGCGGTCCAGCTCGTTTACATCTGATACCCAATAATGTGCCGCTAAAGAAAAATGCTTGAATTCTTCTACCCCCCACCCCATGAACATGATAATTTTTGGGTGTGTGTGAGCCCATCTTACTGCACTTGGAATAGATATCAACCAAAAAATTAGGTCTATTCGAAACAGCGTGTGTTAGAACTGACCTCTAAGAAGAACAGTGTATCGGAGTACCTCTTGGTACATAATACATCTAAGAGTTCTGGACATGTAGATATTAATATTCTCTTCAGTAGCATTCTGCCTAACACACACACACACACACACACACACACACACACACACACACACCCCAACTGGTACAGGAGCTGTACACACCAGATTGCATATTTAATGCACATAAACAAAATGACTGTTAAAACTGTAAGACTGGATGTCCCTCGGACTTAACCCTATCTGGGCCAATGTCCTCTCTCCTCTGCCTTCTCCTTAAAAAGCTCTCCAGGGCAGGAGATCCCTCAGGATGTGGTCAGAGAGCCAGGAGGAATAGTCGATGCATTTAACTATGCTGAAATCCAAAGAAATGATGTCAACTTTTATGAAACTATATTCCTCACCCAGAACTCGAGAAGCTATATTTGAAACAAGGTTTTATTTTTAACCACGAATGTCAGTCACTGTGACAGTCTACTTAGGATAAGGGAGTGGTGGGGAGTCGCTTATTTCTGGGCTCATTAATAAAGCCGGAATGTTGAATGATAGCAGCGATAGGTTCATTAGGGTGTTATGAGTGTTTAATCTGTAGGTTTCAAGTATTTAAACCTAGAGTAGGATTTACAGTATAAAAAGAACCGAACTGATGTTGATTAAACCTAGCTGGCAATTGACAGTTTAGATAAATCATAGTTAAGATACATTTCTGGGCATTTCCATGTCTGACTATGATGTTCATCTAGGAGAGAATCCGTGTCTATCAAGGTATATGAGGTTATTAACTCTCACAGAATCCATTTTAAAATGAAAAACTTGTGTTCCTTAAGTCATAAATATCTGTAGCAATTGATTCAGCATTTCTAAAAAAAAAAATAAAGTTAACAGAAAGAGAGCATCATTTTTCTGTGAAACAATTTCTCGTGCTTAGGTGATCCTCGGTATTTTGTCATTAAATTTGGTCTGTGGCAAAGGTTCTCAGTAACATTTTTACCTCCCATTTATGAACTAATTTCTGGTTCTACATAAAATGAATATATGTCCCTCAGCGACAGTCTTTTTTGTTTCTCCATCACCCATAAAATAAGGCTGCACACAACTCTGAGTTCCAGGTGTTTTTTATCCCAGACTGCTAATGCCAAAAGTCCCATTTCCTCTGCCAATCTCAAGAGTTAAAGAAGAAGGTGCCTCAGAAACATGTCTGAGAAGAATCAGACCAGAAATTCTGGTAACACCGGCAACAAGAATATAGTGGCTCACAGTTCTGAGATAAAATCACAACCAAGAGCATGGTCATTTTGCAGGAAGCCCAGAATCACATGGAACAAAAGATAGGATGACAGTGTTTGTGCATGTTGACCCTGAGACTTCCCAGAGCTGTGTTAACCAGTGAGCTAGTACACTGAGGAAGATTGGTTACCTAGACACCTACCTCACTAAATTAATGCATATGCATATGGCACAGCTAAAAATTGTAACTAACTTGAAAATTCTGTTCTGGAGGGGAAAAGGTGTATTAAGTTCGTATCTATGGGTGGGGAGTTAGTTTAGTGGTTCTGGTGCCTGCCTTTCAAGTACAAGGTCCTGAGTTTGATCCCTGATATCAAAAACAAAAACAAAAACAAAAACAAAATGGTAGGATCTGTATTCATTCTAATTTTTACATTTTTGTACTTTATGCTGCTATGCATGAACTTTTCTCAAAAGATTTAAATATAATTCTAGGAAGATCTTCTCAAGTATAAGTATATATGATTATTTTTTCCTATCTGAAACTCTTTTTTGACCAAGAGTCATTGAGTGATTCCGTTGAGGATTCAAAAGTTCTCTATCCCTTAAAAAATTCTGATGACCTGTTTAATCAGGGATCCTGTCATCAGCATCAGACAACCTTCACATCGCCTTTAGCCCTTGGAAAATCTTCCTCAGAGAACATGTTCAAGAGTAGCCATTCAGGTGGACTTTAGTTATGTACAAGTAACGTCAGGTCTTTGTGTTTCCTTATTTTTTACTACTTTAGATTCCTTCCTGCCACCCAGGGTAAAAGAAGAAGAAAATAGATTAATTTCAGTGATCTTTATGTATCACAATAATTAATGCTGTCTCAGAATTAGATAGGGTGCATCATCTGAGAAACTTTGAATTTGTATGCTGCATTCCCCAAGTACTTAGGGTTCTTAAATAGCAAAGTATTTGGATCAATTGTTCACAAATTTTGCTGCACATTAGAATCACTTGGCGGGGTTCTTAAACACCCTCGCTCAGGGTCACTCAATAGTAGCAATGGGGAACCTAAGGCATGTTTATTACAGTGGGCTGTTTGTACCATTGAAAGCTCTAAAACATTTGCCCCACTGATGTTTATCAATTACACTAGAAAGTTGGAATGGAAGAAAGGAATAGATATGCATTTATTTATTTTGAGCTACTGGAGATTGAACTCAGGGCCTCATGCATGCTAGACAAGCACTCTACTAACTGAGTGGCACCCCTAGCACGTATTTCTTAGGGATAGCATATTTGAGAACCCTTTTTTAAAGTCTTGATCATCAAAATGTGATTTTCAGACTAGTTTTTTTTAGAACTTCACAATTTTGATTTTTACTGTAGGTATATTGACTCAGAATCAGATTTTCAACAAAACCCCTAGCTAATTTGTACATACATTAAAATTTAAGGAGCATTAATTTAGCATGAGGAAACAAGCTCTGTCTGCCTCTCCCTTTTCTTTTTCTTCCTCTCCCACTTTTATCAAATTGTTCATTAGCTAGGTTTCAATCCCACACTGGCATATTGCCCAGGCAAACACCTGTAGAACTTTTTAAGTGTAGAGATGCCTCATTCACACACAGAGCTGTAGTTTAATTGGTCCTGGTTGGGATCTGGGCAGAGGTATTTTCAGATAGCTCCCTTAAGTGATGCTGATGGCTGGCCACAGTTAACCACCAATCTCAGCCTTGGCTACCAGTTGTCCACAGGCCAAGAGCATTAGCAAAATCTGGGAATTTGTGAGAATGTGGAAATACAGCACACCCCAGACTTCCTAACTGAAGTCTGTATACAGCGTGACCTCAGGGTCATTTGTACACACATTACAACTGAAGAAGTACCTTAATATCATAAAGAACTGACAGTAACTGAGAATGACCCTTCCAGGCTCAGATAACATTTGAAGTTATCTAATCAATACAGACGCTGTAGATACAGGGTTATATTCTCAGTTTTCTGGTTGCTTTCAGAAAGAATGAAAATGAAATGCAAAAGACATTCTCTGCCTCATGAATACGTCAGAAAGCAGAATCACTTTGAAAATTCTCTGTTCTTACTCAAGCCATTTATTTTCAGCTCCCAATTATCTTTAAACATTTATTCTCTACGTTCATTTGGACTCCTGACAAGATACTGCCATTAGTCTATGGTAATGTGATGATATTAGACTACTTAGATCAAGATATATCTTAACGGAATGAGTATAGCTTCTTTTGTCAGATAGCTCTTTCAGTTCTTGAGATTCATTTGATACCTGCATCATTCTCTGGTCTTTTCCCTGAGCACACTCATATGAAATTAATATTTCATATTAATAATTAATATTAATATTTAAATAATATTTTTATGACTTAACTGCTCACTTGTCCATAACATAGTACATTGATTACAATCAGAATTGTATTTTTTTGTGAAACTTATTTAAAGAAATATTTAGTGATCACCTACTGCGTGCCTGATGGGGTTAGTTCTGAAAATGCAAGAGAAAAGCCAGACATGATCCTCCATCTTAAAAGTTTCACCCTCCTACCTCTCCTAATAGGTGAACTTCTTGTGGGCATAATATGAACCTCTAACATTCCAGTAGGCACCTCAGCGTCAACACTGGGCAGGATATTTTAATTTATACAGTAGAGATTCCAATTTTGAAATTTGGTTAAATCACCCTAGTTATTTGTGCATCCAGGAGATTGGAAATGGGAAGAAGTGAAGAACTTTGGCTCCCTGAAGGGTTTCTAGAAACACTAGTTTCAATCCAGAACATAGAAAACAGTAACTTGACTGGCTCATTCAAGTCAAGGAGTCTCATTTTCCAAGTATTTTCATACATAGGCTTGAATATTGGGCATTTATTCAAAGCTGTAGAAAGACTTTTTTCCCATTTCCACTTAAAATTTTAAGCCATCGCTTCTATTTACTATGTCCAATCTGTCTTGTTGTTTGTACCTTTTTTTTTTTAAAAAAAATATTGGTTTCATTTTTTCAGAGTTTGGCATATAAACTTTATGCCTTTGGTGTAATCTCTTAATAAACTTCATCAAAAAGCATATGTACATGGGTTTCCCACAAGGAGTTAATTCTTTGTCCAGGTCTGCACTAATCATCGGATTCCAACCCCAGGCGTGAGCCAACTTATTTAAGGTACAGCACAGTCATTTCTCTTAAGCTCAGATGGTTCAACCTGCAGGAGGGAATGAAATGCCTATGTAATCATTAGTTTAACAGAATGGGAAAGTAATTTTAAGAATTTCTTTGTGGTTAAGAGACAGCAAAACACTGAGGCCTTTGTGGTGGGATAAGTAAAATATAATATGGTGAGCTCATCATGTAGTAGAGCCGTCATTTGACACAGGACATTCAGGTCCTGAGCTCAGCTTGAAAAAATACAACGTGGGACAAAATTACTTTTTATTTTATTTCTTGGTCTCACAGTTCTGAAATGTTAGAAAGGGCTCAGTTTATTTTATTCACGATACTTGCTGAGTTACCATGTTGTTCCAGGGTTGCTATTAAATCGGGGAGAGAAGTAAGAATAGTGTGTTGACCTGTCCTTCAGGAGCTGAGTCTAGGGATATGTGAAGACAGTCATTCGTAACCTTCTATTTGTTTTCTTTGTTAATCTTTCAGGATTTGAGTAGATTACCCAAGAGAGTAAATATAAAATCTTACCTTATTAATAACCTCACAAGACGGACTTAATGTTTCCCAGCATGAATCCCTTCCTTTTGTTTCTCTTTGGTTTGCGTGGGAGAACATCTGGCTTTAGATTATGTATCTACTTTCAAAGCTGTTGCAACTGATGACCTACCTATACTTAGTCACCTAGTGTCTGACTTAAATGGTTATCGTGTGGCTTATTGGCTTCAGGAATGAGTGCAGTGGTGACCAGCACCTTGTTTACCATTCTCTTACCCCTACACTTGTGAAGTACTAGCCCTATTAGATAAATTTTCAGTGCCTACTAAGTGACCAATAATGATTTAATGCTCTTGTTAATATTGGGTTTTCTGTATTTTCATGGCTGTAGTTAATGTTTGTGAGACACTTCGTAGTTTTACAGAGGACTTCGAATGTATGTTATCTCTTTTAGAGACAACCAAACTAAAGATTTACTTTATAGACAACCAAAGTAAAGATTAAATGATTTAGGTAGCTAATCTTACTTTTGTTTCATTGTAAAATAAGATTTGTTATGCACACTATAAACCCACACCACAGTACCATTATTATTAAAAAACCCCTCATAACAATGAAACATTTAGAGTTCTTTGAAATCGTAGTCTGACTTCCATCTTTATTAGCAATGTGTATTTTTTCACTAGACTGTGGATATTGAAAAGTAGACTTTGGTCCTTTGCCATCTTCATAGTTTTCTCAAGAAGCAAGCTACTTAGACACTCAACAATGATCTTCATTGGCATTCGTGGGGTCTTTAACTCACCGAAGGAGATTTCTGTGGCTCACTCTTGTGTATGTGTGTGTGTGTGTGGGGGGGGAGTGCACTAGAGATCGAACCTATGATCTTCTGTTGAAATCTATCCCAATCCTTCTACACTTTTGCTAGTAACTTCTTAAATACCTGAATCTGCCCCTATTATTGCTAAGGCATTATTCTGAGGTGGTTATGTAATATTTTATGGGTTGGGGATGGAAATATATTGGGTCGAGTATTACACTTTGGATGGGTTAAAATGTAGACTGCAAATTCTGGCAACTAGCACATGAGAACCATTAGGACCCGTGGCACCTGGCATTCAGCTAATTAAGGCCATTTGAGCAGTTATAATTTGGACCCTCAACTGTGGATCAGTAGGTGAGCTGAGGGTAGTTACGGTGGAACCCACACGTGCACTGCATCTTCCTTAAGAGGCCATGGGGCTTCTGCATGGGCCTTGTCTTTTCTCATCATCCTCTTTAGTGTTTGAGAGAGAACATGTGTAGAAAAGAGACTTACTTCCTCTACTATAGGCTTGGGATAGAAAATAGATATGTAAAATAGATGTCGAGAGTCTGAGGCTAAGACAACATGTCATTTCCCATGACATCTTCTCAACTCTTTATTAGCATCTTTGCACTCAGAACATGATGGGATCTTTTCCAGGATCTATGCTTGTGGCTCTTCTTTTAGTTTGCTTATCTTTTCAGTACTTTTGGAAATAGTCTCTATCGCCTTGTACTGGGGAATGTGGGACTGCCACCCAGAGAAGGATGATATTTAGCTAATATGATCCACTTGCTGGTCCCTTGGAAGAAACCCAAAGACACCTGTTGCCCCTGTCATATCTTTTGCTTTCTGTGTAGAACATGCTCAGCTTAGATTTTTTACCTTAAACAAACTCCTCCAGTATCAGGGATTCAGAGAGCATGAGGGTGTATCCTGTGTAACAGAAGTAAAGCAGCTATTCTCTGTTTAGATTGCTGTTTCTCTTCTACTTGTGTACTTCTCATAAGCATGAAAGATAGCTCAAAATGTTGGACTGCAGGAAATATCCACAAGCTTTCAGAGGCCATCATTGGACACATCCAAGAGGAAGCAGCAGCCTCAACTCCTCCTTACTCCATTTGTTTCTGTTATTGTCATCCACGTGGAATGATCAGGTTTTTCTTAAATGCTGATAACACAAACCAGGTAGAATAAAGATCAGTACAAGGGAAATTGGAAAATTTCTTTTCATCTGTTTGGAGACTGAAAAATCCAGACAAATTTCCATCTTCAAAATTGTATTGGGATTTTTTTGCCTTACATTCTGATCACATAATAAATTGAATTGGGGGCTGGAGAGTTAGCTCAGTGTTTCCAGCACCTGTCTTGCAAGCGCAAGGGCCTGGGTTTGATTCCCTGGTAAGCACATACAATACTGGGCGTGGAGACTCATGCCCAGCAGCAATCAGCACCACATACCACAGTGCTGGACATGGTGGCTCATGCCTGTAATCCCAGCACTCAGGAGGCAGAGGCAGGAGGATTGCTGTGATGTGAGTTGGAGGCTGAGCTCAGGGCCAGCCTGAACTACAAAGCGAGACCCTGTCTCAAAAAAAAAATTTTTTTTTAAATTGAGATTCTGTACAAATAAAACATTTATAAAACATTTATTTTAAAAATTGGCATGATCCTTTTAACTGGTAAAATCTTGGAAGATAAAATTAGACAGGTCCTCTCAAAGATTCTCCTTTCAGTATTTCTAGCCCCACTTGAATTGTGTTTAGTTTTTGCGCTCTTCTGAGATGTAAAGAAGAAATATTTTCTGTGTGTCAAGATAAAGGCTGTCATGTAAATCGTGCTTGATTTGCAAGCCTACAAATTATTCAAAAGAAGGTGTTGATGTGAGTACTTTCTAACCTACGGACTGTCCATCAGCATAAAAAACAAGCCGTTGGTGCAAATACAGCAAAATTCTCCATAGAGCCAAAGCAAGGGCATAAACTGATCAGCATGTTTTTCAGAATAAGGTGGTTGGTTGATTAATTCCATAAGTTGTATTTTAAACTACTTTAATTCCTAAATTAGTGCATGTGCTGGCAGGAATAAGAGCTCATGTAGTGGTGATATGGGTGCAGAATTATCGTGGAACATGTTTTGGTGAAATAAAACGAATGATGCATTAGATACCCCTGACCACCTCATTTGGGGTTTGTTCACTCCATTTAGTCCATGGAGACACATTGGGGAGAAAAGAAAACCCCAAAACCAAACCCTTCCATCTCTTCTCCAATGCTCAGTGTCCTTAACTAACTAATCTTCCCTTCCTTGCTTCCTTCCCTCCTTGATTCCTTCCATCCTACTCTCCTTTCCCTTCCTTTCTTTTTCACTCTTTGTCGATCTATTTTTACTTTTCAATTATAAAATAACCCCCCTTTTCAGCTCATTTGTATTCTTCTGAGATCCTTAGTTTTGACATTCATAGAAAATAAATCAGGGGGATCATAGGTCCAACACTAGGTCAAATTTTGAGGACCCACTGTAGGTTTGAGCCAGCTCTATATTATTGCAAATTCTGTGCACAAGTTTGTTGGGCTTATACATGAGTTGAGCAAGGGCCAGAGATGTGGCTCAGTGGTGCCACGCCTGGCTCACAAGCACAAGGTCCTGAGTTCAACCCCTGATGTGAGGGTTATAAGTGAGTTGAGCAGTGCATTTGTCTCAGAGTGAGATGTCACTCAGACTATGGCATGATTGTGACACAAACAATTCACAGGCATTTGTCTGATTTGATGGTGGTTGCAGTGGCCTTCTGGGAAAGAGACAGGCTGGAGAATTCACAGGCTGGATTGAATCCTGATTCCTTCTCTACCTGATTCATTGTGTAAGTTCAAACTGGTCCTCTTTTCTTTGGCCTTGTTCTTCATCTGTAAAATAGGGGCAGATCTAAGACAAGTTTCTCTTCCTTTCTGGGATGGTGAGAATGAACACGGTGGAGGTCTGGAGGGGGGATGCAGAAAGGGATATTCTCTTTAATGATTTGCAGTGGGCTGTTCGCTGCCTCCTATCTCGTCGGCTAACTTTGTGGCACTTTCGCTTAGCAGATTGCACATTATGTTTTTATGACATCTCTTTTTCATTCTCATATGTATCCTCTTTACAATTAAGATTAGTTTATTTATACATCAGTCGTATGTGAAGTTGATCTGGTAGATATGGTCCCTTCTTTCTTTCAGCCCTAACTAACACTCTCTTGCTAGAAAAAAGAAAGAGTAAAAAGAGTAATGTCAAGCAGCCCAAACATTGCTTTTAGATTTCAGTCATTTAGATTTCAATCAATATTTCAATCCAAATATACTCAATCAAGTTTTTCTTTAAATAATTAAAAATACACCAACTGTCTTCTAATTCTTGGTTGTCTACTAGTTATTTGAGACAGAAGGAGCATTGTCTTGCTTTAAGTGAAAGTCATCCAAAGTCCAAGAATTTCATGGCTAATAAACTGAATTTCTTGTTTGTGCAAAGAACAAAACACAGTAAAATATTTAATAACCATTAGCATGTTTATGAACCCAAGTCACATCAGAAGTCCTTATGATATAATAATAATCATAAAAACAATATGTGTGGATATACACTGATTGCAGTAATATAAAATTTTATGTTCATGGATAATAATGTACTGTAGTATAAAAGGGTGGTAGATTAATATTTGGGTAATGATGGCTGAATTAAGAGTGACCTTTTGTTCTTTTTCAAATATTTCATCAGTATTTTGTTTCAGTCTTTTTCAATAAAGCATAGGTGCAGTAGGCTATAGGCTCAGCTATAAACTGTTGGACAAATTTTTATTAAAACTTCAGCAAATCTGTCTATGCTTCATAATTTCATACTTGATTCATGTCAGACATGCAGAGGACATTTGAGGAGATAACTCAGTCTTTGGAAATAATTGTTCTGTAGATTTTATTATATAGTAGATACTGTACTTCATGCATTTAAACCCATTTAATACTCACCACAACCCAGTAAGACAGATACTGTTCATCTCTAGTTTAGGAATTGCCTGGGTTATACAATAGTAAATTGCAGACCAATCTGTGGGTTTAAGCAGTACTGAGCCCCTAAGATACACAATGATCTAGTCTGCTATGACTATCTATCTTCCTTTTTTTGCTGAAAACCAGTCTGGCCACATATGTACAGATTGTACCAACCTTTAGGATATCTGATATGTGCAGGTTCAGTGTTACTCAAGCCCTGAGCCAATGAGCATCAGACTTGAGGAATCATTCAGAGCTTCTGCCTGTAGTCAGATGGGTTCAGGAAAGAACTTGATTGAGGCAATTATGTGTCTTAAGGTACTTTCCAACTTTGGAGGGTTAAGGAAGCCTGAGACTTCAACTCCCCTTTCTGCATTTCACCTTGAAGAGCTTTTCTGCTTATTTGTGACACCTGGTGCTTGGGTAAAATAAATCACAAGACTGAAAATTAGACACAAAGATGGCAAGTTTTACACTCCTGTAACCTAAAAAAGTTGCATGTCTGTGTCACTGCACCCTGGTTTGTATAATGGCTCTCTTTCAAAATTGTGGGGCAAAGAAGGAGACTGTATGTAGAGAACCAAACACAAAATCAATACTCAGTAATAATGTTACAATAAGAAAGTAAAGTGTAGTGGCATCAACTGATTGATCAATTGACGTCTGATATTTGAATTAGATTTTTTCTTAATTTGTTCTCATTGTCTGATTTAAGATGGAGCTCAGTTCCCTCAAAAGGGTGGTCTTGATTATTGTAACAGAAGTGTGGACATATCTGGATTGGTCCAAGACACATTGCTCATGTAGAATAAGTGGGGACAACTTTCTGCCCTATTGTCCCCTTAGGGATTCTCCAACTAGTATGTACAATGAAATAAATTGTGGGCTTGTGAAAGCATAGATTGCTCCATGCTCGAGTTTTGATTTGGGTCTGGGTACAAGAGCTTGCTTTCCTAACAAGTTCCAGAGAGTGCGGTGGTCCTGGTCTGGGTATCACACCTGGTGAACCACAGATGTACAGAACCTAGACTAGCATTGTCTTGTGCTTGGGTTTTGGATTTAAAAATGGATTTATATTTTACTGACTATGAGCAGAAGGGATTAGTGGTAGCATTCTCAGGAGAGAAGTCTATAGTTTAAAAGAGTAACAGATCACATCTAGAAAAGCTGTCCCAATGTTACACACGCCACACAGGTTAGTTCATGAATATAAGACTCCCTGCATGGATATTCATGTCATGTACATTGCTTGTTAATGGGACCAGCAATGAAAAGTGACAGTTTTGTTTTTTTACCTCAAGTGGTGTTATGCATTAGCTTTTAAATATATACACAAACAAAATCTAGGAAGAACTTACTGGGGTTACTATGAATGTGAAAATTTAAATTAAACTTAAATTTTATTTTTACATATTGCTCTGGCTAATGCTGCCATCTGGGAACTATTGAATAAGGCAAGGTTTCCACCATCTAGTATAATCCTAGCAAAATAGAGTCTATGGGGATACAAAGAGGAACTCTACATCTGGAAAGGAGTTGCCATTTGAACCTGGTTTTGCCAAAGAGATGGAATTGAATATTAGAAGAAAATTCCAGTCCCACGGGACAAGTATAAGCAAAGGCATAGAGACCTTTGTGCCTGTAGTAATTAGAAAAAGACAAGTGGATTGGTTAATTTATTCATCTAGCAAATATTTGTTGTCCTGGACACTGTCGTATGTGCTGGATTTAGTAGCGACAAGATAAAGTACTTGGCTTCATGAGTCACAGAGAGATGACAGGACATAGTGAAGGATGAATTAGGAGAGAAAGGTTGAAGGCAAACTGTGGAAATCTCTTCCAAATTATGTACTCTGGGTGATTTCATTAGTCTTTCAAAAATTAATTAAGGTAATTGTCTCTTTTAAATCAGGTTGTTAGGGTTTTTGGAGTACAGTTGAACTTGCAGTGCTTCAGTTATTCACTAGCTTTTCAAGGACACTTCTCCTTTGCTGTGGTCCCTTGTTTTAGTGTTTCACTCTGTGCCTGTTGACCATCTTAGTGTGTGATGTGCTTCACTCACTTCCTGGGATAACATTTCTTTTCTGTCCATTTTCTGACCTTTGGCTCCCTGATATCCCGGCTTTGAAATGCACAGATTGTTTTTAGGGGGGGAAAGGCCCAAAGAAGTTATTGAAATGTGTCAGGTTTAAAAATTTATCCGGGAGCTGGATGTGGTGGTTTCCGCCTGTAATCCCAGAACTCGGGAGGCAGACGCAGGAGGATTGCTGTGCATTTAAGGTTAGCCTGCACTGCACAGTGAGTTTGGGACCAGCCTGAACTACAAAGCGAGACCAGTCTCAAAAAACTAAAATAGCACCAGCAGCAATAAATTGCCCCAGGCATATCTATAAAATATCATCAAGTCTCAGAATTTTGATGACAGAGTAACAACTACACAAATGTGCGTATTCATATACTTTGTAACTGTGTTGGGTAGTTCTTCCACCTAAATAAAGACTGATGTGAGAAGTGTGTTTGCCTCCTACCTCAGCTACCCCCCTTCAATGGCATGTTTTGATATTGTGACTATTTTTCTTTTAAGAAGACAGAGAAACTAAAACAACAACTGCTGATCCCAATGGTCCTCTTGATTCTTGTCTGTTCAGTTCCTAGGTGAAGATATTGGGTTAGATTCCTAATCCATTCCTAAATTTTCTTATTTCTATAACAAAGATAATAATAGCAGTTATTCATAGAGCTGTTTTGAAGGTTAGTGAAATTTATAAGTGCTCACCATGGAGTAAGCATTCAATAGCATGCAACTATTATTATTTTGACTACTGTATCTCAAAAATTGCCTTGTGGTCACTTCTGATTCAAAGTCCTATCCATGGGATTTTGCTGAGTCTGATAGATTCAGGTTTTAATTTTTTAAATGAACTCCAAACATAGCATTTCTAGTCATAATCTTTCTTTGTAACTCAAAATTGAGCTATAAAATATGGCAGCCCCACAAATAGATGGCTTTTGGATCAAAGTCTTAAAACTGTTCCAGGAATACATATCCTGCCAGAATGGATAACCATAATCAGTGGTTGAAATCAAGAATAGCACCTTATGTAGAGAAGGTCTCAGCCTGGCTGGTGAAAGATTCATGAACATGCTTTTGAAAATGAAAGTCAGCAGATGATTTTCATCTCCTAACCATAAGGAACAGTTGGGCAGATGGCAAGTCCAGGATTCTCTTTTCTCCACTCTGCCTCTTTTGATCTCAGTTGGCCACTGGTTTCTGTCTTAATAAAGGGAGAAGCAGGGACACCTGAGGTGCTTGTACCTGAAGGTAGAACAGTTTCTCAAAAAGAGTGATATCAAAATGATCCCATGTGCATAAATGGCAGATGATTCCTTCCTTTATTTTTTCTTTTTTATTTGTTATCTTATTACTAGTTATAGAAGTTATAGTATCAAAGACTACACTTCTGGGCCAGGGATTTTTCTCAGTGGTTCCAGTGCCTCCTTGTAAGCACAAGGTCCAGGGTTTGATCCCCAGTAACCACATACAACAATGCCAGGCATGGTGGCTCACATGCCCACCAGCAATCAGTACCACATACCACAAGGCCAGAGATGGTGTCTCATGCCTGTAATCCCAGCACTTGAGAGGCAGAGGTAGGAGGATTGCTGTGAGTTCGAAGCTGAGCTCAGAGCGAGCCTGAACTATAAAAGCAAAGCCCTGTATCAAAAAACAAAACAAAACAAAACAAAAAACAGACTAGATTTCCTTGTTCCTTCCCTCTTTTTTTCCTTTTCATCAACAATCCCTTTCAGACCTTTGGAATGCTAACCCTGTATCCTTGATAATGTTCTGGTCTAAACATCTCTCAATTTCTCAGCTCTATTTATCTCTGTTTGTTATAGCTGTGTCTGGATGCCTCCCTAAAGCCTCGTGCAGTCATAGGAAGAACTTTTCAAAGGTGGCTGGAGCTCGAGTGTGTGATGCTGAGATTAAGAGTCTGATGCTGGGATCCTGGGTGTGTGATTCCTGAATTAGTTCACTGATTGGTTTAGCAGAGTTCTGGGTAAGAGTGAGGGTGCTCCACCCCAGAGGTTAGTGCTACCTGCTGTAGTAGCAGGGAGCCTAGATGGAATGGAAGAGTCGGAGAGAGGGTCGTCTCTTATCCCTTGCTTGCTGCCTTCTGCCTGCCCTGCTTTGCCATGGATTGTTTTTCCTTTGACACACCACCCAGCCAGCCAATTATGGGCTAAAACCTTTACAAATGGAGGCAACATGAACCTGTGCTTCTTAACTTTGAGTGTCAAGTATTTTGTCTGAGAATATATCTAAGACAATGTTCCACCAGGAAAAACAAGTTCTTATCTAGTTCTAGTTATCACATTCTCCGTCACCATGTGCATCTTTCCTTCTGACCATCTTTTAGGCCTGTTACCTTATTACTTTGTTCAGATCAATATTTCACTAGTAACACAGTGATGAGGATGCGGACATACTGACTTACAGATCTCTTTACTCTTACAAAAGATTAAATAGCCTTTAGTATATCACTCTGTGCCTGTTGAAAATCTTGGAGTGTGATGTGCTTTGCTCACTGGTTGTCCAGTACCAGGGTGATTAATCTCCTGTGAGAAATGGCAGGCAAATAGTTTTATGGGAGTTGCTGGCTTAAGACAATTATCAGGATTTTTCCAGATAGATTTTTTTAAAAAAAATCTTAGTTATATAGATATATATTGATATAGGAAAATAAAAATTGTATACATTAATGGATTACTGTGCTCTATTTTAATACATATGTACATCACATGTTTTAATCAGTGTAAGCCTGTTTACCTCCTTAAGGCTTTGTCATTTCCATTTGGTGAACATTTTTAGCACCCTTTCTTCTAGCTTCTTAAAATGTTCAGTGCATTTTTAATATCCCTATCTACCCCACTGTCCATTAACGCATTAGATCTTGCTCCTAACTGACGCAGAACCCACTGATCAACCTTCTCCCATCCGTCTGTCTCTTTTACCTTCTGAAGCCTCTAGTAGCTACCTTTCCTGTCTCTGGTTCTATGAGATCAGCGTTTTCTGATTCCACCTCAGAGTAATATCATGTGGTAGTTGTCTTTCCTTAGAATGCTTCACTTTATAGTGATATTTGGTTTCTTCCATTTTACTACTAGTGATGAGGCTCACCCTCTTTTTCTTTTCTTTTTTTTTTTTTTTTGGTTTTTTTTTTTTTTTTTTTTTTTGAGACAGGGTCTCGCTTTGTAGTTCAGGCTGGCCCTGAGCTCAGCCTCAAACTCACATCACAGCAATCCTTCTGCTTCTGCCTCTGCCGAGTGCTGGGATTACAGGCGTGAGCCACCACGCCCGGCACTGTGGTGTGTGGTATTGGTTGCTGCTGGGGTGAGTCTCCATGCCCAGGATTGTTATGTGGTTACTGGGGATTGAACCCAGGCCCTTACGCTTGCAAGACAGGCACCGGAACCACTGAGCTATTTCCCCGGCCCAGAGGCTCACCCTCTTTGATGACTGAATACCATCTCATTGTCTATGTGTATCATATTTTCTTTGCCCATCTCAGCTTATGAATATTTAGTTTGTTTCCATTTGTGGGCTGTGGATAATGCTGCAATAAATAAAGTGGCACACACATCTCTTTGACATGCTGATTTCACTCTCTTTATGTGTTTACTGGGGTATACAGTGGTAACCATACAGTGTTTTTGAAAACACCTCAATATGGTGTCCTAGTGGTGGTTGTACTAATTTATATTCACACCTACACTGTGCAAGGCTCTCCTTTTAGCCACGCCTTGTTACCACTTGTTATCTCTAGTATTTCTGAGGATAGATAGCCATTCTTAGTGGGATGCACGGATGTCTTGTTGTGGCTTTGATTTGCATTTCCCTGATTAGTGAGCTTGAGCATTTTTAAATGCCTCTGCTTCCAGATAGTGTTTTAAACCTCGCCTTTGACACACTCATGCATTCATTTTCCACATAGCAGACACTTACCTTGAGCCTTATACAGCCATTGGCAAAACAGGGTAATAGTAAGAGATGTATTCTAAGCACATGGACCTTTACATAACCTGGAAGACACACACCATGGCCTAAAATGCAAGGTGGCAAATGTTACCATGGAAGTGTTAACAAGTGTGAGGAATTTCAGGGGTGTGGGAGTGATTAACTCTGCTGTCAGAATTCATGATTAGATATGTGTCTGAGCTGTCACTGTTCAAGTAATTTCCCAGAGAAAATTCTCATGCCAATTTGTATGTAGTGAAGTTAATAACTTTCCAGTTCTGTAATGAAGTCTTTATGGCTAGAAGGGACTGCAGAAGTGAATTTTTTAGATTCTTCATTTTACTTGGAAAATTTGACGTGAAGCGAAAAGATGGTTGAATTCTAACTGAAAAAGTGGCTCCAGATTCAAACCCATTCTTGATTCCCAGGCTAGTGATCTTTCCTCTAAACCATACTGAGTCCCTTGCCTAATGCCCCATTATCTGTTGATAGGATTAAACCTTTAAAACTTTTACATAGTGGATCTAAATCTCAGAGAACTCAAAATAACAGTATTTTTAAAACCAATGGATTTATTTAAAGACTGTAATTTAAATGAAAGAGCTGTGCTTTGGAAATACATGTAGATAGAGAACTCTACACTTTTTTTCATGCAATCCCATAAAAAGAGACTGACTTGAAGTTCTCTTTACTTCTTTGAAAAACCAGACCTCACTTGTTAAGCTGAAGGACAGGGCTCACTTGACTTGTATGGATTTGTATTGATTGGATTTAAAGACATCAAGCAAATTTGGGCAATATTCTCCCAAATGAAGTGTTGGGAATCCATTGTGCAATACATTTTGAAATATGTCTATGTTTACATTGTCTTGAAAGCATACACTGGATGAATAAAAAAGGATTAAAATATTTGGGGGAGGCAGAGAATGTTGCCTTCAATGAATACTTACAAATATAGTCTATTCTGTTAAACTCATGGTTTCTTGGCATAATTAACAATTAGCAAATATGATTTTATGAGAAAGGAACTGTAAAAGCACATTATCTAATGCTCCGTTCTTGATTACAACATACTAACAGTAATGCATTACCAATACAGGCAAAACAATTTGAAAGAGATCTTTTACTATCTTCCCTCTTTTTATAACCACAACTCCTCAGAGTATAATTTTCTTCAAAAGGTTTTCTTGGTCCTCTAAGATCATATCTAAATGTCCCCTGAAAGCCCCCCGAGCTCATAAGTGGAGCTTTTGGAGGTGGCTGGATTGAAGGTGTGTGTGACAAGAGTGTGAGATGCTGAGATTCAAGGTGTGTGGTAAATAAAGTGGTTCTGCATGGCTCTGGGTGCGGAGCATGGAACTGTGTAAAAGACTTGTAGTCTGGGTGAGATTAAAGGGAAAGACACCCTCTTTCTGTTTGCTGGTTTCTGGCTGCCACACCATGAACTGTTTCTTCTTCTGCCACGCCCCACTGTGGTGCTGCCCTGCCTTGCAGCCAGCAGTCTGAAACCTTTACAAACTACAAGCTGAAATCAACCTTTCTTAGTTGAACTGTGGCTGCTGGATATTTTGTCTCAGTAGTGAGAATAATAACTAAGACATATGTGGAGTAGTCTGTGAATCTTCATCTGGGCCCTCTCCTGCCACTGTGATTTCTTCCTATGCCATGCCATCATCTCTTAGATCATAGCTTCTCTTCTTGGCCATGAGCTTCAGGAAGGCCAGGAGTATATCTCTGTACTCTGTAATCTCAGTGACTTGGAACACAGTAATTGCAGGAGTGAAAGCTAATCAAGTCAATAAAAATATGAAGCCTTCGATATGCAATATTTATTTATTTGATTTGCACAGAACTTTTCATCATAATGAGGAGGTAAAGTAGCTGAAGACATAAAGATGATGCTCATGTAATACACATGCCTCAACTTCCCCTCTTGTTCTTTTGAAATATCATTCATCTCTTACCTCACACCTCTGCTAGAGCCGTCTAAAGAGTGGATCCTGTTCACTATGATTTAGCTTCCTTCTGTAGAGCTCCTTATCCCTGGGAAAACTGGTTAGGCATAAAAACTCTCATCGCCTTAGCAGTGGTAATTTCTCTAAGAATGTTAAATGAAACCTTCCCATTGTTCTCATCTTATGTGATGGATTGAGTCTTTGGATGATCTGTGCCTGATCTTTCTAGTCACAGCTGAGAAGGACCATTCCCTCTCCGTTCCGTGAAGCGTGCCCTGAACACCTCCTCATGCTCTAAGTGCAGCCTGGTCTTTAGCTCTGTCCCAGACCACTGGGCTCAGATGTCCTCCCCAGGACTGTTTATGAGTGCCAGACAAGAGACATGTGTCTGAGCTCACAAGGGGCATTTCTGGGGTCCCAGATGCCCTGATCTTTCAGGTAGAGTGGGATTTCTGTTTCTTGAGAGCAAGGTGAGAGGGGTTTACAGGTCGTCAGCTCACAAGTGAGACTTGAAAGGAGTGGGTAACCAAGGCCTTTTGTGAATGGAATGTGCAACTCACCTTGCTAGACTTGCATGTCAATGTCTGTCTTGCCTTTTTCCTTAACAACTCATCTCTTACTACTTTTGCATCAACAATGTATTGGGTTCCTGTTAAAAGTTTTTCCAAACCAGACTTTATATTCATAAACCACAAAATTACAGGAGACTCCTTAGAATCTTGATGCTTCCTTCTACTTTTCTCTCTCTTGTTCTCTTTCTCTCCTTCTGTCCACCACCCCATTTTTTCTTATTGTGTATCTTGAAAAAAACCTTCCATAGTTCTATGGACAGAGAACTAAATTTATCTTAAAAAATATGAATTCAACTTTGGCTCTGTAATGCTGGACATGTTAGTTTTTCTTTTTGGGCCCTCGCTTGATGAAACGGAGATAGATATCCTGCCTTTGGGACTTGGGACGAGAGTCAAGGAGACAAAGTCTATGGAAAGTGCTTTGTAAACTAAACATCACTGTGTAAAGCAGGTTATTAATAGAGGTCTGACTACTCCGGATTGTTTCTGCTCAGTCAGTTAGTTCTGGATGAACAAATCGGAGAGGACGGGAGGGGGGAGGGAGGAGACAGCACCAGGCTGGTGTCCGGTGACCTGGAGGCCAGTGGGTGCTGGGCAGCACTCAGCTGGGACTCTGGGTGACCTTGGCACAGTCTCTTCCCTTCATGTGCTTCTGTTGTGTCATCGGTAATACGAGGAGGGTAAGGGATGTGTGATCCAGAGCTTTGCTCAGTTTAAAAACGTCTGTGTCTTTTGAGGTGATTATATTTTACTACAGATTACATTTTACTTACATTTAGGTGATTAAATCAGAAGTCCTGCTAACTCTGGATGCAAATATAATATACTTTGAATACATCATTTTAAAGAATTTTTTTAAAGAAAATGTCAAACTTGATCTGATAAGCACTGAAAAGGAACCAATGAAATCTATTTCACTCAATTTTTCTATTGTATCCTGGAGGAGAAATATGTATTGTTAGAGGGAGGCAAAGTATTAACAAATGATGTACTGTATGAAAAATCTATTATGTCTACAACTCTGAAAAG
>PVIR01023174.1:0-18930 GCA_004026965.1 Petromus typicus | reverse complement strand
CGCAAATTTGGCGAGGCTGCGGAGAAGAAGGAACCCTTCTGCACTGTTGGTGGGACTGTAGACTCGTACAACCCCTGTGGAGATCAGTTTGGAGAATCCTCAAAAAGCTAGGATTGGTGGTCCCATTTGACCCAGCCATTGCCCTGCTAGGTATATACACAAAAGAATTAAAAGACTCATATCACAGTGACATATGTGCACCCATGTTTATAGCAGCCCAATTTGTGATTGCTATATCTTGGAAACAACCCAACTGTCCATCAACTGGAGACTGGATAAGAAAGCTGTGGTTCTTCTACAGAATGGAGTATTACTCTGCCATAAAAAATGATAAGTTTGAATCATTTCTACTTAAATGGACATACCTTGAGGATATCCTCATAAGTGAAATAAATAGGGCACAGATAGGTACATATTGCATCTTTTCTGTGGTATGAGAAAATAAAGATGTAAATGAGTCCTAGCATTGTATGTTATATATTGTGAAATAGAAAATGCTCAATGTAAAATAGGGTGAAGGGGGAAAATGTTGAGATTGTAACAAAAAAGTAAGGAAACAAATTTTATGTATATAGGGGGGTGGTAGGGTGGGTAGGGCTAGGGGAAAAATGAGAATTAAGATGTGTTTTATACTGGTACAAATCCCCATTATAGAGTGTAATCATGATGTGTATATTTAATGTACTAATAAAGATTAAAAAAATGAAAAAAAAAAAAAAAGAAAGAAAGATCATCCAGAAGCATTGAAAACAGTTCATCTTGTGGAGGAGCAGATTGGTCATTGGGACAAGGTGCTCTACAGCACGACAGGTCTCTAATTCGAGGCAATTCTATCAGGCTCTGATACAGTGCCCTCTGGGACTTTCTTAAACCTCCTGGCCCTCATATCCCTGCCTATCAAACAACGATTCGCTACCACTGCCGTGTGGGCTCTCTTAGACAGTGAGGCTAATAGAAACCACATATACAAATCTCTCAGAATTCCAACACTTCAAATTCTTGTGTGTGTGTGTGTGTGCGTGTGTGTGTGTGTGTGTGTGTGTGTGTGTGTGTGCATGTGTGTGTGTGTAGGTAGTATCTGATCTAATCTGAGCTTTGTCAGTTACTGAGCAACTTGCCCCAGGTCCACCATAATGTGTCTTTCTCTGCAATATAAGCACTCTAACAGAGAGTTGCTGTTCTGATAGCGATGCCTCTGGTAGTCTCAAGTCATGCAGATCCTGGGATCTCAGCTGACCATCTCATGACCTTACTACTTTCAGTTCCAAATGGAAATTTCCAGCTTTTCCATGAATTAGAACATGCTATTTTGGTGCTCTCAGACAAAACCTTCAGATAACAGGAAAACAAGAATCAGACAGGGATTCTGAAAGTTTCTAAATTTCAGCGTTGCCTGGCTCTCTAACTTCTTTGTGCATTACTCAGAATATAAAAGCACTGCACAGCAAAGAGTGGTGTGGAGAGTGAAAAGCAAAGCTCACTTGTAGCCTCCATTGTAGAGATAACACATCAACAAGTTCTGTTTACAGCAGGTGTTTACCTTTTGCTGAATACTGACTGATAAGAAGAATTAATTAAGACCAAAAGGTGGGCCTGGAAGTAGGTGTGGGCAGATTAAAGTCACTGCAAAGGATACTCCTTGTTATGCTTGCTGTATAAAAGGTCAAGAGAAGATAATTTTGGTGCACTCAGCACTGAGAGCTCAGGTCTCAGCACTGCTAGGTGTCCTCCTGACTCTATCTCTGTGTCTGTCTTTTTTTTCCTCATCCCCACTTCCCCATTCAGAGACTGTCCAAGAGGTGACAGCTGGCTCTGTCAGAATGGCTTCTTCACAGGTGTGATGGACATGTCCCATATTAATTGGAAGAACAGC
Source organism: Petromus typicus (assembly GCA_004026965.1). NCBI lineage: Eukaryota > Metazoa > Chordata > Mammalia > Rodentia > Petromuridae > Petromus > Petromus typicus. The sequence goes on along the minus strand of PVIR01023174.1, from coordinate 17,057 downwards.
TACTACAGTCTGTCACTACATTAGTGAATTATACGAACCTTCTTTGTAGTCTTTGCAGTCAAAACCTATACCTTTGCTTGGTGGTTTCTACCCCCCCCCCATTCTCTTGGTCTCTGTTTCTATGTTTCTTTCTGTCCCTCTCTCTGTCTTTGTCTTTTAGGCTCTCTCTCTCTCTCTCTCTCTCTCTCTCTCTCTCCTTTATCCATTCATTTATCCTAGTTTTTCAATGTCAATTTGTTGAAGAGGACAGGATCCTTCTGTACAATCAATTGTGGTATTGAGGAAAATAAGAGAAACAATTAGTAGAAGAGACTTCAGAAGAATGGGACTCTTGGCATTTTGATATTAAGGGAACAGAGAGCAGTACCTGGATGTGCCATCTCTCACATTTTTCCATATATATGAAGGCATAGAGACACTTCCTAGTCTGAAGCCACAAGCAACCACAACCCTGTATTTAAAATTGGGGACTAAATATGTCCCGGCAGGCCTCTTTGAAGTTCTGTGCATCCGCTGCTCTGTGGAGCCAGAGAGGCTCTCAGCGCCAAAGGGCAGAGTCTCCTGACAAGGCCCCAGACTCTCTCTGCCTACAAGGATTCCCGCCAATGGGTGGAGAATCCACCAGTGGATGGTGTGTAAGCCTGAGGTGCCTTCTGCACATGCGAGGTGAGTTTCGCCCGTTGCATTGTGGGTGGGATCATCTAGGAGTTTCTAGAGCCTCGTTCTGTAATGCAAAGGGTGGCCTGAGAGGCACTGGACATTGGCTTCCAGAGCGGAGGTGAGACAGCCATGCAGACCCCTGAAAACCACCAGGGTGACCCTGACGGAGATACGGAGAATCCAGGTGACACTGGACACCCTAGTTTCATTGGAGGTGGGTAAGGTCCAGGCGCAGACAGGCAAAGATTAGGAGAACACAAGGAGCTTGAGGAGGTAGCCTAAGCTGAGATGAGCTGATAGGAGGGGCGGTTTGGAATAGGGTGAGGAGCCAGGAGTGGCTCTGTGGAAGGCAGTGAGCTGAGTATTGTGGTGAGCTGCCAGGAGGGGCGGTGTGGGATACTGTGACCTGCCGCCAGGGAGTGTGTGGGCTGAGGTGACCTGACAGGCTGCGAAGTGTGGCCTGAGGCGAGTTGACAGGAGAGACAGTGTACCCTGAGACAAGCTGACAGGAGGGGGGTGTGTGGGCTGATGTTACCTAACAGGAGGGACTTTGTGGGCTGAGATGAGCTGACAGGAGGGGCAGAGTGGGCTTAGTTGAGCTGACAGGAGGGGCCCTGTGGCCTGAGGTGAGCTGACAGGAAAGGTGGGGTGGTTTTAGGTAAGCTGAAAGGAGGCACATTGTGGGCTGAGATAGTCTAACAGAAAGGGTGATGTGGGCTGAGGTTACTTGACGTAAGGGGTGGAGTGGACTGAGGTGAACTGTCAGCAGGAGCAGTATAGGCTGTGATGAGCTGACAGGAGTGTCAGTGTGTGCTGAGGTGAGCTGACAGGAGGGGTGACGTAGGCAGAGATTACCTGAAAATATGGATTTTGTGGGCTGAGAAGATCTGACAGGAGGTGCAGAGTGGGTTTAGGTGAACTGACACGAGAGGTGGTGTGGGCTGAGGTGATCTGCAAGGAGGGAAGTGTGGGCTGATGTAGCTGCCAGGAGGAGCAATGTGTGTTGAGGTGCTACAAAGAGGTGTGATTTGGGCTGAGGTAAGCTGTCAGGAAGGGCATTGTGGGTTGAGTTTACATAATGGGCAGTGTGGGATGGGGTGAGGTGACAGGAGGCACGGGGTGGGCTGAGTTGAGCTGACAGGAGCCACAGTGTGAGTTGAGTTGAGCTGTCAGGAATGGCTGTTTATGCTGTGGTGAGCTGACTAGAGGGGTGGTGTGGGCTGACGTGAGCTGTCAGGAGGGGCCTTGTGGACTGAGCTGAACTGTCAGGAGGGGCAATGTGGGCTGAGATGAATTTACATGAGAGGCGGTGTGGGATAAAGTGAGCTGAAAAGAGGCACTGTATGGGCTAAGGTAATCTCACAGGAGGTGGGGGATGAGCTGAGGTGAGCTAACAGGAGTGGTGTTTTTTGTTGAAGTGAGTGACAGTAGGCGCCCTATTGGCTGAGGCGAAATGTCTGAAGGGATGGTGTGGGCTGAATTGAACTCTCTTGAAGGGCTTTGTGGGCTAAGGGGTGTTGACAGGAGGGGCAGTGTGGGAAGGGGTAAGGTGACAGGAGGCACACTGTGTGCTGAGGTGGACTGACAGGAGAGGCAGTGAGGGCTGAGGTGAGCAGATAAGAGGAGCGGTGTGGGCTGGGATTACCTGATAGGAGGGACTTTGTGGGCTGAGCTAAACTGACAGGAGGGGCAGAGTGGTATTATGTGAGCTGAAAGCAGGAGCAGTGTGAGTTTAGGTAAGCTGACAGGTGGCACGGGTGTGGGCTGAGGTGAGATGACAGAAGGGGTTGTGTGAGCTGGAGTGAACTTTCAGTAGGGCAGAGTGGGCTGAGTTGACCTGACAGGAGGGGTTATGTGGGCTAATGTAGCTTCCAAGAGGAGGGGTGTGCGCTGCGGTGAGCTGACCTGAGGGTTACTATTTACTGAGGTGACCTGACAGGAGGGGAGGTGTGGGCTGAGATTACCTGACAGGAGGGACATTGTGGGCTGAGGAGAGCTGACAGAAGGTGCGGTGGTGGCTGGGATTATGTGTCAGGAGGGTGTGGGTGGAGCTCAGCTGACAGGATGGGTTTTGTGGGTTGATGTCACTGCCAGTTGGGGCGGTGTGTGCTGAGCTGTGAGGAGGCACGGTGTGGGCAGAGGTGAGCTGACTGGAGTCATAGTGGGTGCTGGGGTGAGCTGACTGGAGGGGCAATATGGGTTAAGGTGAGCTGTCAGGAAGGGTGATATTGGCTGAAGTGAGTGGACAAAGGGGTGGTGTATGATGGGGTCAGGTGACAGGAGGTATTGTGTGGGCTGAGGATCACTAACAGGAAGGGCAGTATGGGCTGAGGTGAGCTTTCATGAAGGTTGTTGTGGGCTGAAGTAAGCTAACCTGAGAAGCATTGTGGAATGATTTGAGCTGACAGGAGGTGACTTGTGGCCAGAAGTGCACTGACAGGAGGGGCGGTGTGTGCTGAGACGAACTGGAGGAGTCACCATGTGGGCTGGTGTGAGCTGTCAGGTGGGCTGGTGTGGGTTGTGGTAAGCTGACAGGAGGCACAGTGTGGGCTGAGGTGAGCTGTTAGAAAGGGCAATGTGTGCTTCGGGGAGCAGACAGGAGGGGCGGTTTGGGCTGAGGTGAGCTTTCAGATGGGGCGGTTTGAGCTGAGGTGGGCTATCGGGAGCAGTGTTGTGGGCTGAGTTTAGTTCATAGGAGGGACAAACTGGGATGGAGTGAGGTGACAGGAGGTGCAGAGTGGGATGATCTGATCTGACAGGAGGCAAGAGGTAGGCTGAGGTGAGTTGACAGGAGTGGTGGTGTGGGAAGGTCTGAGGTGACAGGAAGCAAGCTGTGGGCTAAGGGGCACTGACAAGAGAGGCGATGAGGACTCAGGTTAGCAGACAGGAGAGGCTATGTGGGCTAGGGTGAGCTAACAGTAGTGTCTGTTTGCTAGGTTGAGCTGACAGGAGGGGCAGTGTGTGCTGAGGTTACTTGACAGGAGGGGTGGTATGGGCTGAGTTGAGCTGACAGGAGGTACAGAGTGGATTTATGTGAGCTGAGAGGAGGGGCTGTGTGGACTGGGGTGATCTGTCAGGAGGGCAATGTGAAGCTGATGTAGCTGCTAGGAAGGATGGTGTGTGCAGAGATAAACTGCGAGGAGGCCTGGTTTGGGCTGGATGAGCTGTCAGGAGGGCTGGTGTGGGCTCTGGTGAGCTGTCAGCAGGCGTGATGTGGGCTGAGGTGAGCTGACAGGAGGCATGGTGTGGGCTGGGGTGACCTGTTAGGAAGGGTGGTGTGGGTTTGTGTGAGCTGACAGGAGGCGAGTTGTGCACTGTGGTGAGCTGACAGGAGGTGCAGTGTTTGCTGAGGTGAGCTGACAGTAGGCATGTTATGGGCTGAGGTGATCTGTCACTAAAGGCAGCCTGTCCTGGGCTGAGCTGACAGGAGGGAGGTGTGGGCGGAGGTGAGCTGTCAAAAGTGGTGGTGTGGCCTGAGTTGAGCTGTAAGGATGGGTGTTGTGGGCTGAGGTCAGTTTACAGGAGGGTTGGTGTGGAATGGGATGAGGTGACAGGAGGCATGTTTTGAGCTGAGGTGAGTTGACAGGAGTGGAGGTCTGGGCTTAGGTGGGCTGAGAGCTGACTGGAAGCTCGATGTAGGCTGGGATGAGCTGACAGGAAGCACTGTGTGGGCTGAGGAGAGCTAACAGGAGGTGCAGTGTGCAATGGGTGAGCTGTCAGGAGGTGCGGTGTGGCCTGAGGGTAGCTGAAAGAAGGTACAGTGTAGGCTGGGTTCAGCTCACAGCAAGTGCAGTGTGGGCTGAGGTGAGCTGATAGGATGCATGATGTATGCTGGTGTGAGCTGTCAGGAGATGTGATATTGGCTGGGTTGAGCTGCCAGGAGGCTCAGTGTTTTCTCAGGTGAGCTGTCATGAGAAGCGATTTGGGTTGGGGTGAGCTGACCAGAAGGGCAGTGTGGGTTGGGGTGAGCTGACAGGAGTTGCATTATGGGCTGGGGATAGTTGCCTGGAGGGTCGGTGTGGGCTGCTTAAGCTGTTACCATGGGTAGTGTGGGCTGGTTTGACCTGAGAGGAGTGGCAATGTGGGCTGGTCTGTGCTCCCAAGAGATGTGTTGTGAGGTGCGGTGAGATGCCATTAAAGTCAGTGTCTGCACGGTGCCCCATAATAACTTGTAAATGTCTAGGCTACCTGAGGGACACACGGGCTGGGAGAAATTTGGACTCAGTGACAAAGTCACCTTAGCCATGCCTCCATCAGCCACTTTTCAGTTCCTTTCTTGTGCTCCCTGAATGCATATTTTACCCACCAGTACCTTACCCCAGTTAACAGAGTCCCTGGAACCTGAAATTAACCAGGAGCTATCAGTGAGTGGCTGTGACCTGCACATGTAAGTACTGAGTATTAGCAGTCTGGTTGTGGTGACCGCAGAAGTCCAGCCCTGTCTCTGCCTAGGAGGAGGCTCGAGCAGACTTCCAACAGAGCTGAGGAGATGGCTGGGTGGTGGGCCTGCTGGAACCATGTGGGTTGGGGGAAACCAAGTAATATGTAGAAAGACTGCATCTAAAGGCTACAAGGTAGTGGGGTGGAGGCCCAGAGTATTAGATAGGGAGAGAAACAGGCATTGATGATGTTATTTTCCCCCTTATTCTTTTTATTTCAGCCAATACACATGTTCTCCTGATTGTGGTCGAATTTTTCCTCACTGATCTTTCTAAGTTGGTGGAAGCCTTTTAGCATTATATACCCCTGCTTTTCAGAGAGCCTCAACCAGGAGAAGAGGACTAAGAATCCACTATCTGTCCTCCAGCCCTAGGCAGTACATCTTTTCCTGGGGCAGGGATTCCTGAAATGCCCTATCGTTTCATGGTGGTGCCCTGATGCTTCTCTAGATTTCTTGCTGGTGCATAAATGTTTGATGATGTTCAAAATAAAACTGAGAAACAAGTCTGTTTGAATTTCTATTCAGCAGTGCATGGCAAGATTTCCTTGACATTGTCCTTGGGTTGAAGTAGAGCTTCTAGGATTAAAATAGAGAAATTAATGTGTGAACAACTTTAGAAACAGAAAAACATGGAAATCACTTAGCTCTCCTGATTCAACATTAAATTCCCTCAGCAACTAAAACAAAACAAACAAACAAACAAAAACACATGAGCTCCTTGAGAACTGAATTCATACATTTCATGTACAGGAAAAACGTTAATGCAAATATTTTGTTATCCAAATATAATACTAAGTATTTTCCCTAATACATTTTTCATATATCATGAATTTGACTATTATCTTAAAAAAAACAGTTTTATGAAAGCAAGGTATTGAATGAACATAAAAAAACCCAGAAATTAGTGCATTAGTTGGATATAGAAGCTGTTTCCCCACTCATTTTCCTTTCATTCCACATTGTATAGTGATTCATACCACTCCTGTGTATCTGTCTCTGTACTAGTGATGCTTCTATTAACATCATTCCCCAGTTATAGAAACACTGGATTTTCTTATTCACTTACTTATTTGTGGCTATGCATCCAGAGAACACATTTTTTTTTCTCCAGGAATTGTTCTTTCCCATGGAAATGCTGCTTTCCTCACTCCTGAATCACTGCATTGTCACCGGATGTTTTGCTTAGTAGAAAGACAAAGTAATAGGAAAGGTTAACAAAATTATGTCCTTACGTCACTTGAGTATAACAACAAAGAAGTGAAAAAAATTAATTTTATGAATTTTTGTGTAATAGTATGTGGATAATACATTACTGAAAATTTTCAGTAAAATAAAAATGCAATGATAAGACTGGGGCCTGCCTGTCTCCACATCAATTGCAGGAGCGCATCCATTGACACTGTATGTAATAGGTGTGCAGTTGAGTCCACCAAAACTTCAGGCTGTGCCTTTAGAGTGGGACACAGGACTTGGGCTTGCCTGCCTCCATGCAAACTGCAGAAGTGCACCCAAAGATACTGTATGTAATAGGTGCACTGTGGAGTCTGCTAGAACCTCAGGAAGCCCCATTAGATGTTGTACCTAAGGATGGATCCTGCCTGCCTCCATGTGAATGGAAGGAACATTCCACAGACACTATATGTAATAGGTTTGCAGCAGTGCTGGCCATAACCTCAGGTGTTGCCATTATACCTTGTGCACAAGGCCAGGGCCTGCTTGCCCTTTTGTCAAACGCACTGTGCATGTTCAGGTACTCTTTATGTAAAAGATGTGCAGAAAAGTCTGCTGGAACATCAGGTGAGTCCACTTGATGTGTGCACACAGGGTTGGAGCCCGCTGCCTTCGTGCCAACTGCAGAAGTGCACCCAGGGACCATCTTTAATAAGTGCACTGAAGGGCCCACTGGACCTCAGGTGGGGCCATTAGACACTTTGCATGTGGTATGGGCCTGCCTGCCTCCAAGCTGACTGCATTGAGTGCACCCAGGGAGATTCCTGGTAAATGTACTCAGCAGAGTCTGCCAGAACCTCAGGCAGCACCAATACACACAGGGGCCTACGCCTCCATGCCAACTGTACAGAGCATGCCTAGGTACTCTTTACGTAAAAGGTGTGCAGAAGAGTCTGCTGGAAATTCAGGTGGGGCCATTACACATGTGCACATAAGGATGAAGCCACCCAGCATCCACAGCGACAGAACTGAGTATTCTGAGGGACATTCCAGGTAAAAAATATGTAGCAGAGTCTTCCAGAACTGCATAGTGCCTTTAGACTGAGAGACAAAGGGCTGGGGACAGCTCGCCTCAATGCTGACTACATTGAGTGTGATCAGGTACACTTTAGGTAAACTGGGCATCACTGAATCTGTGGGAACCTCAGCCAACACAAAATACATACCAGTCCTGGGGCTGAGACCTGTAGGCTTCCACTATCCAGTGCTTTTCAATCAAGGTGATTTGATCATGCTGTTTGAGTACTTTACATGGTGTGGCAGCACTAGGGTTGCTTAGATCCCATATCAAACTCAAGAAGAACAACCCAGGAAACACTGATATCTTAATGGTCCTACATATTAGGAAGAAAGAGATTTGCAACAAACAACACCAGGCAACAGAGCAGGTATAAAGCCAAAAATAATCCAACAACTTGTAGATGATTCAAAGAAGAATAACATAAAATTGAAGCAGTCATTCAGGAAGCAGGAGACAATAGAAAAGTCATAAAAGAACTGTTCATAGAGATAATGGCACAAAACTTCATAGGAAAAGGAAAAGAATTGGAAATACAAATACATGATGCATACAGAATTCCATATGGCTATGATATGGAAAAATCTACACCTAGGTGTATCATCATAAAGATTCCAGATATCCAGGCCGGAAGAGGGTCCAGGGACTGAGGATAGCAGTGGGCGGCTTTGGAACCGGCAATTGCGCCACTGAATCTGTGCCGGGGTTGGAGCTTACCTGGCTCCAGGCACATGCCAAAAGAGTGCCCAGGGACTGAGGTTAGCAGTGGGCGGTGTTGGAACTGGTGATTGCGCCACTGAAACTGCACTGGGGTTGAAGCATACTGGCCTCCAGGCTCACTCCAGAAGAGCACCCAGGGACTGAGTTTAGCAGCGGGCGGCTTTAGAACTAGTGATTGCACCACTGAAACTGCGTCGGGGTTGGAAGTTACTGGCCTGAAGGCCCACGAGGGAGGAGCACCCAGAGACTGAATTTAGCAACTGGTGACTTGGAAAACGGTGTCTGCACCATCGAATCCACGCTGGGGTTGGAGTTTGCTGGCCTCCAGGCCCATGCCGGAAGAGCAACCAGGGAGTAAGCTTATCAGGTCAGAGTCTGACTTTCTCCACCTCAACTGCAGAAATACATCCAGTTACCTTTTATTAGAGAGAAGGTGGACCTGTTGGAGCATCAGCCAGTATCATTGCAGCTGCACAGGGCCTACAGCCTACTGGCCTCCAGGCCAACTGCACAACCGAGCCCAGAGACTCCATATTGGTGAGCAGGTGGGCCCATTAGAACCTCGGGCAGCACCATTATAGTAGAGCAGGAGTGAGCCTTCCTGCCTCTAAAGCAGACGGGAGAAGGTGTTCTGACTGTATTGATAGAGTGCGTCATATGGTGTGCCAGAACTAGGAGTTTTTCTTTAGATCCCAAAACAGACTGTGAAGAACAACCCGGGAGACACTGATATTTTAAGGTTCCTAACTTAAAATGAGGAGGAAAGAGACTTGCAACAAACATCGCCAGAAAACAAGGCAGGTACAAAGCCAAAAACAACATCAAGGACAAAACACAGAGATGAGGAAACACTCAAAGTCTCAGATACAAAGATCCTCACCTCAAGGTAACACAAGGGGAAGGGAAATAGAGAAGTGTGAAGGCCAGTCTCCAGGGTCTTTGGAAATGGTAACCAAAGCAGATCTAGTAAAATGAAAATCAGAACTGATCTCTGAGATGAAAGTAGAGATATTGGACACTGTCAAATGATGATTAATAGAGCTAAAGAGGAAATCATTGAGTTCATGGAATCCAAGATAGCAAAAACAATGGAACCTTTTGAACACCTTCAAGCAGAAGTCCAGGAAATCAAGAAAGAAAATGAAAGTTTGAGCAATAGAATGAATTTGGCAGAAGACCGAATTTCAGACCTAGACAGGATCTTAACCAATGAACTGGAAAGGCATAATTTATGGGAAAAAACAAGCAATAATGAAAAGTCAATCCAATAGCTCCTAGAAGATTCAAAGAAGAATAACATAAGATTGATTGGAGTGACTGAGGAAGCAGGAGACAATGCTAAAGACATCAAAAAGCTATTCGCAGAGATAATGGCAGAAAACTTCACAGAAAAAGGTAAAGAATTGGACATACAATTATATGAAGCATACAGAACACCACATGCCCGTGACATAAAAAAATCTGCACCTAGGCATATAATCAGAAAAGTCCCAGATTTAAAAAAAAAAAAACAGGAATGAAATATTGAAGGAAGCCAAAGAAAAGAAAGCAGTCACATTCCAAGGGAAGCACGTCAGGATCACAGCGGACTTCTCAACTCAAACACTCAATGTAAGAAGAGCCTGGAATGAAGTCTTCCAAGCCCTAAAGGAAAACAAATTCCAACCCAGACTAATGTATCCTGCAAAAATATTCTTCAAAATTTATGGGGAAGTAAGATACTTTCATGACAAAGAACACCTGAAAAACTTCGCAAATACGAAACCCGTGCTCCAAAACATTTTAAAGAATATCTTGGAGAAAAGTAAGGAAAGTTACAAATCCATGAGACCTAACCAAGTCAACCCATGGGACCAAACAAGAAACTGATGGGAAAAGGGCAAAAGTAGAATAACACAGCCAAGAACAGGAAAACATGGCAGCATTAAATTTACCTATATCAGTCATGACCATTCATGTCAATGGACTCAATGCGCCAATTAAGAGATACAGACTGGCAGAGTGGATCAAAAAGCAAGATCCTACAATCTTCTGCATACAAGAAACACACCTAATTCAGAAAGAAACCGATGAACTGAAGGTAAAGGGATGGAAAACAATACTCCATGTGACAGGAAACAGCAAGAAAGCAGGAGTGGCAATTTTGTTTGCAGACAGAATAGACTTCAAGCCAAAACTGATAAAGAGAGAGAAAAATGGACACTATCTTTTAGTTCAGGGAAAACTCCAAAAGACAGAAATCACAATCTTAAATATCTATGTTCCAAATTCTAATGCACCCAACTATATAAAACAAACATTAACGGACTTGAGAAACCAGATAAACTCCAATACAATCATAGTAGGGGACCTCAATACCCCACTGTCACAAAGAGACAGATTGACTGGCCAAAAAGTCACTAAGGAAATCCTTGAGCTCAAGCAGACTCTTAAGCAAGTGGACTTAGTGGATGCCTACAGAGTATTTCACCCCACAAAGTCAGAATATACATTCTTCTAAACTGCTCATGGACCATTCTCCAAAATAGAACATGTGCTCATTCATAGAACAGGATTAAGCAAATATAAAGGGATCAGAGTTATCCCTTGTATACTGTCACACCATAGTGCCTTGAATTTGCAGCTGAATAGCAAAGGAAAGCAGAGGATGTTCACAAACACATGGAAACTGAACAACACTCTGCTGATCCCTCAATGGGTCACAGAACAAATTACAGAAGAAATAGAGCAGTTCTTACAACTAAACTATAACCCCAGTACAACATATAGAAATTTATGGAACACAATGAAAGCAGTTCTATGAGTAAAATTCATAGCAGTGAAAGCCTACATCCAGAAAAAGGAGCAAGCTCAAATAAACATTTGAATGCTGAACCTCAAGCTACTAGAAAGACAGGAACAAAACAAACCCAAAGCTCACACTAGGCAAGAAATTATAAGGATCAGGGCAGAAATTAATGCAATAGAAACCAAGAAAACGGTTCAAAAAATCAATGAATCCAGAAGTTGGTTCTCTGAGAGGAGAAACAAAATTGATAGACCATTAGCCAACCTCATTAAACAAAGGAAGGAAAAGGCTCATATCTATGCCGTTAGGAATGAGAACGGAGAAATTACTACTGACCGAGAGGAAGTCCAGAGGATAAGAAACACCTACTTTAAAAATTTATACTTCAACAAAATGGAAAATGTGGAAGAAATGGATAGATTTCTAGACACATATGAACTCCCAAAGCTGAATAAAGAAGATATAGAAATGTTAAATGCCCCAATAACAATCTGAGAAGTTGAAAATGTAGTTAAAAACTTGACAGCAAAGAAAAGCCCTGGATGTGATGGTTTTACTGCTGAATTCTATAAAAGATTTAAAAAAGAGTTAGTGCCTCTACTTCTGAAACTCTTCAATGAAATTGAAAAGGAAGCAGTACTCCCAAGCTCATACCTGGAAGTAACCATTACCCTGATTTCAAAAGCAGAGAAAGACCCAACCCAAAAAGAGAACTACAGGCCAATATCTCTAATTAATACAATACAAAAATCCTTAATAAGATCCTGCCAAACAGAACACAGAGAATTATCAAAAGGATTATACATCCTGACCAAGTTGGATTTATCCCAGGGATGCAAGGATGGTTCAACATACGTAAATCAATAAATATTATAAACTATATTAACAGGCTTAAGAACAAAAATCACATGGTCATCTCAACTGATGCAGAAAAAGCGTTTGACAAAATACAACACCCACTTATGTTCAAAACCCTACAGAAGATCAGAATAGATGGTCTGTATCTCAACCTAATAAAAGCTATGTATGAGAAACCTTCAGCCAGTATCATAGTAAATGGTCAAAAATTGATACCGTTCACACTAAGATCAGGAACAAGAAAAGGATGACCTCTCTCACCACTTCTGTTGAATATAGTTCTGGAAATATTAGCCATAGCAATTAGGCAGGAGAAATAAATAAAAGGAATAAAGATTGGAAAAGAAGAAGTTAAATTGTCATTATTTGCTGACAACATGATACTCTATCTAGAGGATCCTAAACACAGAACTAAAATATTGCTGGACCTATTCACCAGTTTTAGTCACATAGCTGGTTACAAGGTCAACGTTCAAAAATTAATAGCCTTCGTATACAGAAATAGTAGACCCACTGAGACAGAAATTGAAGAGTCAGTCCCTTTCACAATAGCACCCAAAAAAGTAAAATATCTATGAATCAATCTAACAAAGGAGGTGAAAGACCTCTACCCTAAAAACTATAGCACTCTGAAAAAGGAGATAGAAGATGATATAAAAAAATGGAAAGACATACCTTGCTCCTGGGTAGGAAGAACCAATATTGTCAAAATGGCTATACTCGCAAAACTACTCTACACATTCAACGCAATCCCGATTTAAATCTCAATAGCATATTTCACAAATCTAGATTTAAAAAATCCAAACTTTCATCTGGAACCACAAAAGACCTAGAATAGCAAAAGCAATTCTAAGCAACAGTAACATGGTGGGGGGTGTTACAACTCCGAACCTCAAACTATACTATAAAGCCACCGTGATATAAGCTTTCTGGTACTGGCAAAGTAACAGACCTGAGGATCAATGGAGTAGACTAGAAGATCCAGAAACTACTCCAGATACACTGAGCCACCCCATCTTTGACAAAGGAGCCAAAAATCCTCAATGGAGGAAAGATAGCCTCTTTAGCAAACGGTGTTGGACAAACTGAGCTTTAACCTGCCAAAGAACAAAACTAGATCTAACTCTTTCACCGTGTACCAAGCTAAAATCAAAGTGGATAAGAGACCTAAATATTAAAACAGGCACTCTAAACCTGTTGCAAAATAGGTTAGTAAAACTCTTGAAGACATTGGCTTAGGGAAAGACTTTATCAACAAAACTTCTATAGCACAGGAATTGGCTGAAGAAATCAACAAATGGGACCTCATTCTTTTAAAAAGCTTCTGCACAGCAAAGAAGTCACCAACAGTGCTAAAAGGCAACCAACAATGTGGGAAAAAGTCTTTACCAGCTCTTCCTCAGACAAAGGGCTACTATCTAGAATATACAAAGAGCTCAAAAAGATCAGCCCACCCAAATTTAATGACCCAATTCAAAAATAGGCATCTGAAATGAACTGATATTTTTCAGAGGAAGAAGTAAGAGCAGCTAAGAAGCATATGAAGAAATGCTCAACATCATTATTCATTTCAGAGGTGCGGATGAAAGCAACACTGAGATTTCATCTCACTCCACATAGAATGACTGCCATTTCAGAATTAGCCAGCAGCAAATGTTGGCAAGGTTGCGGAGAAGAAGGAACCCTTCTCCACTGTTGGTGGGAGTGTAGACTCATACAGCCCCTGTGGAGATCAGTTTGGAGAATCCTCAAAAAGCTAGGATTGGCGGTCCCATTTGACCCGGCCATTGCCCTGCTAGGTATATACACACAAGAATTAAAAGACTCATATCACAGTGACATATGTGCACCCATGTTTACAGCAGCCCAGTTTGTGATTGCTACATCTTGGAAACAACCCAAGTGTCCATCAACTGGAGAGTGGATCAAAAAGCTGTGGTTCTTCTACAGAATGGAGTGTTACCCTGCCATAAAAAATGATGTTTGAATCATTTATACTTAAATGTACATTCCTTGAGGATATCCTCATAAGTGAAATAAATAGGGCACAGATAGGTACATATCGCATCTTTTCTCTGGTATGAGAAAATGAAGATGTAAATGAGTCCTAGAATTGTATATTATATATTGTGAAATAGAAAATGCTCAATGTAAAATAGGGTGAATGGGGCAAAATGATGAGACTGTAACAAAAACGTAACTAAGCAAATTTTATGTATATGGGTGGGCGGTAGAGTGGTTAGGGCTATGGGAAAAATCAGAATTAAGTTATGTCTTTTTCTGGTAAAAATCCCCATTATGGAGTTCAATCATGATGTATATATGTAATGTACCAAATAAAGATTAAAAAAAATTAAATAAAGGATACACAGCATATGCACATAGGAGCAGGAGGGTGTTACAGGGTAGGCAGAAAAATGGGGAAAAAATGAGAAGTCCTGTCATATCCTGGTACATATTTTCAATGTCAACTGTGATCACAAATTACCAGTGTAAATATAAAATGTACCAATAAAATCAATTAATTAAATAAAGTAGGACTATTTCCTTCCTTTCCAACTGGATGCCTTTTGTTTACTAATATTTGTTCTCAGGTAGGTTTTTGTGTACTTGGTTCCTGCTGAATTTAGCAGTTTCTGATTGGACTCCACTTCTACCCTTTTCTTTGTCTTCTGGGAAGTTCTGTCCCGATGGAGGGATCCATTGGCTGTGTCCAGGATGTGGCTCAATGGCCTGGTCAAGGCTTGATGTTGCTCAGTGTTGCTTTTGAGAATGTGTTACAGAATCAAAGCAGACCTTGCTTTTAGAAAATGTTTGCAAAGGGCTAGAGAAAAACCTTCTGAGGCCCTGCAAGTGCCTCCAGGAGGATGAGAGTTTCTGTCCTCCCCATTTCTATTCATAGAGATGGCCACTGATCTCTTCTCTCTTGGAGAGCTGGTCTACTGGTACTTCATTTTCTTGAGGAGAATTTCCTTTTCTAAGCCCCAGTTGACTTCCTCACCTGCTGTTTACACCCAAGGTCTCCAGTATCCTCGAATGGATTACAGTGGGGACAGGATGGGTTCTGTCTCTCTGTGACCTGCTCTTCTCCAGCTTTCTACCTAGGAAGCCCTGGCTACCTAAGATCTCTGAATTTTTTTTTATCTCTCACAGGGTGGACATTTTCTGCTCTAAAAATCTATTTGTCATTCTCACTCACTACACACACACACACACACACACACACACACACACACACACACATACACACACTCTCTCACACACACGATTTTTTTAAAAAGTCCACATTTCTGCTTCTGGAAGGACACATTATTCAGCTGTGTTTTGAGTCCTGCAGCATTCTTTTACATCCAGTAATCAGCAAAACCTTTTGTCTCTTTTCTTTACTATTCTTTCTGTCTTTCTACCTTTGTTTTATATGCTAGGGATGTAACCCAGGTCTTTTATATGCTAGGTGCACTACCATTAAACTGTGCTCCTGACAGCCCTGTCTTTCTTTGGCCAGTATTTCACTGCAGATCATACTTTTTTTGCATGGATTTCCACATTGCTCATTCATTACACTAGCAGTGTACTTGTGCCCTGGAGCTCTCTACTATATTATGTTTTAGTGATGACATACATTAAAAAATTCCTTGTATGATCAATGTACTAAAAAGTTTTATAGTCCAAAAAAGAGTATAAAGAAGAAGATAAGCAAGGTAGGAAAAGAGAAAGCAATCCTGGCATGGTGGCTCACACCTGATATTCCAGCACTTGGGACACATGGGCAAGAGGTTTGCTGTGATTTTGAGATTACCCTGGGTAAACGTGAACTAAAAATTGAGACTGTCTCAAAAAAAACTAAAAAACTAAACTAAAGTAAAATAAAATAAAAATAAAATCACTTTCAAAAAGCTGGTTAATATTAAGAGAAAGCTAGTTTTATATTTTATAAACAGGAATTGCTGGAGATATGTTTTTGTTGATGAGTATAAATAACTATCCTACTTGAGCCCATAAAGTAATGCCTTGGTGCACAAATGCTTCTGTTTGGGAATGGTTTGATTCACCAATATAAACATGCACCAAAATTGTGCTTAGGTTCATGGTCTTCACCTCAAGTGATGAACAGAACTGTGGCCAGATTCCCCTCCTGAACACGAGCATGAGCGTCTTCTCCAGAAACAAAGAACTCATCAAATACATGAACTGAGGTACTACTGTACCTAACAGTTTTATCAAAGAAAAAAATCTATTTCTTCTAAGACAGTAGAAACTTTATTTGAACTCCAATTCTCAGTATCTCCCCAATTTATTTGAGCATTTTTTTGCAACATGACAATTAATATTCACAACACTTCCTAATTCCCATGGATGTTCTTAAAGAGTTTTACACATGTTAAAAAAGGGGGGGATAATAAAGCCATGTGGCTGCTGATGAATAATGTCACAATATCATTTACCAGTGAAAATGCAGGCGACATTTATTTCTACAAGTTGCTTCTCTCTGTATTCTATAGCTAAGGGATGGAACTATGCTTGTGATTCTGCTCACTTCCTGAGAAGATAGCCCTATGATATGTGTTTCCTAGAGCTATGATGTTAAACCTTAAATCTTTACTAACTGTGTAAAATAAACACTGAAGCTACTCAGTGAAAATTTCCAAAGTAAAAAACCCATTTTTCTGTAAAAGTACTGACCAAGTTTGTTTTCACTACAGCAGTAAGGCAGTGCCTGGAAAAGACAGTAACAGAATCAAGTTTTATAGATTTATATCTTTAGAAGTGACCGATAAATGGTCAGGTAGGGAGATAAATGGTCGTTACTTGGACAACTATAATGTTCATTCAAATAAGGATTGAAAACAGCAGTGCACAATATAACATACTTGGGTACTGTCTTATGTAAAAATACTCGATTAAGTAGACTGGACACATTTTGTTTTAGTACTTATATGTGCTTATTTTTATTAAGATTACAACCAAGATGTACTTCTTCACAGAGAAATTAAGGTAGACCATGAATCTTCTGATACCACTGGCTTGAAAAAGAAAAACATAACTGCATAAACTTGTCGCGTCTGCCTCGACCAGCAAGAAAGACGCGACCTGGAAGTCTTCTTCAAGCGGTTTATTCAGGAACCCTTTACAGTATAATGGAGAGTCTCTCTTTCCCCAGCCCGCGCAACGCCTTATATGCATCTCTTCCGCCAATCAGGAGATCAGGTGTAGTGGCCTACCATTGGTCCGCGCAGCAACCAAACTATGCTTGAGTCAGCCTAGTACCCCGCAAGGAGTCATGTGGCAGAGGGAGCGCACGCCATCAGGAGGAAAGAGAAAGGAAGCCAGCGCCATCTTTT
>PVIR01023173.1:7847-19846 GCA_004026965.1 Petromus typicus | reverse complement strand
TGCATCCCCTTATATTCTACTAATCTACAAATCTCTTTGTGTGTGTGTGTGTGTGTGTGTGTGTGTGTGTGTGTGTGTGTGTGTGTGTGTCTGTGTGTCTGTGTGTGTCTGTGTGTCTGTGTGTCTGTGTCTGTGTGTGTCTATGTGTGTCTGTGTGTAAAAATACCTCACTGTTTTATCACTCTACTGGTGTTCAGGATTGTGATGCTCCTTTACTTTCCCTTGTTGCTCAAAATTGCTTTTCCTATTTTATATCTCTTCTGGATCCTTATGAATGTTAAGATTGCTTTCTCTAATTCTGTGAGGAATGCTATGGATGCACTGACTAGGATTAAATTAAATATGTACAACTGTTTTGGGAGCAAAGCCAGTGTGAATGCTTTTTTCTGCTTGTTCTGCAACAGAGGGTATCTTTTCATATTCTAATATCCTCACCAGTCTCCTCCCTCAGAGTACTGTTGTTTTCATTGTAAAGGTCTTTTACTTCCTTAGTTAATTACTAAGTATTTCAGTTTTCTTGATGCTATTGTGAAAGGTATTGTTTCCGTAATTTTTCTCTGGTTTAGTTTATTATCAGTGTATACGAACACTACTTTTGAGTATTGAATTTGTATATGGCTACACTAATGAATTTCATTTGTAGGGAATTTTTAGTGTAGTTTTGGGGCCTTCTATGTAGAACATCATGCCATCTGCAAACAGATATAGTTTAACTTTCTTCCTTTCCTGCCCATAATTCTTTTATTTCTCTTATATAATTGATCTGGGTAATAATTCAGGAACTTTATTGATCTGGAGTGCTGATAGCAGATATCTGCCACTTGTTCCTGACTTTCAAGGAGAACTCTAATTCATCACTTTATGGTTAGTTATTCACTTGATTATTACTCAACCATAAGGAATGATAAATAAGAGAAATTTATACTTTTTAATCCTTTTTTTATTTTTAATTGATTTTATTGGTTCATTTGATACATATGTTATGATTACAAAAGACATTGAGAATTTTTACTGGTACATGAAATGACTTAATTTTCATTTTTTCCCATTCCCCTGCCCCTGCACAACCCCCACTCCCTATATACATAAGGTTTGTTTCCTTTTTTTAACATCAAATTTTTTTCTTTCCATTTTTTTCTTTTTTAATTGAATTATTCATTGGCACATTTTATATACAAATCATGATCACACTCAATACTGAGAATTCGTACCAATATATGACATAATTTAATTCACATTTTTCCTATTCCCCTAACCACCCTACAACTCCCTATGTGCTCCCTATATACATATGCTTTGTTTTCTTTTTTAACATCATATTTTCTACTTCCACTCATTACTTGCCCCTACTCTTTTCCCTTTGAATATTTTCTATTTCACAGTATCTATCATACATTCTAGAACTCGTTTATATCTTCAGATCCTCATACTAGAGAAAAGACACAATATTTACACATTTATGGTCTATTTATTTCACTTATACCTATGTCCTCAATGTATGTCCATTTGAGTATAAATGACTCAAAATTCTCATTCCTTATGGCAGAGTAATACTCCATTTTATTTTTTTTTAAACCACCTTTTCCTTATCCTGTCCCCAGTTGATGAGCATTTGGGTTGTTTCAAACATTTAGCTATCACAAACTGAGCTGCTATGAACATGAGTACACATATATTACTGTGATATGCTTTTTAAAATTCTTTCATGTATATTCCTAGCAGGGGAATACAAGAGTCAAATAGGACATCTATTCCTAGGATTTCCTTGTTTGTTTGTTTTGTTTGTTTGTTTGTTTGTTTTTGCAGCAGGGAGTCTCTTTCTAGTTTAGGCTGGCTCTGAACTCACCATATAGCCCAGGTTAGCCTCAAACTCTCAACAATCCTCCTGCCTCTACCTCCTGACTGCTGGGATTACAGGCATGAGCCACAACATCCAACACTGTGGTAAGTGGTACTGGGGATTGAACTCGGGACCTTGTGCTTGCCAGGCAGGCACCAGAACCACTGAGCTAAATTCCTAGCTCTAATCTTAGTTTTTTTAAGAATATTCACATTAATCTCCATAATAGCTGCAAGAGTCTACATTCCCATCAATAGTAGAGAAGTGTTCCTTCCTTCCCACAGCCAGGCCAGCATTTGTTACTGGTTAATTTTTCAATGGCAGTCATTCTTTGTGGAGTAAGGTGACATTTCAGTGTTGTTTTCACCTGCACCTCTCAGACAATGATGTTGATCATTTATTCATATGCTTCTTGGCTGCTTTTACTTCTTCCTCTGAAAAGTGTTTGTTCATTTCAGATGCCCATTTTTTAACTGGGTCTTCAAATTCAGGGGCTGACTTTATTAAGCTCCTTATATATTCTAGATAGTAGCCCTTTGTCTGAGGAACAGATGGTAAAGATTCTTTCCCCTATTATGGTTGCCTTTTCACTCTTGGTGGTTTCCTTTGCTGTGCAGAAGCTTTTTAATAAGAGGAGATCCCATTTATTGATTTCTTCTGCCAGTTCTCATGCTATAGAAGTTTTTTTCATAAAGTCTTTCCCTAAGTCACTGTCTCCAAAAGTTCTACCTCACCTGTTTTGCAGCAAGTTTAGTGTTTCTGTTTTAATGTTTAGGTCTCTAATCCACTATGATTTTAGTTTAGTGCATGGTAAAAGAGATAGGTCTAGTTTCAGTTTTTGGCAGATTAAAGCTCAGTTTTCCCAGCATCATTTGTTAAAAAGTCTGTCTTTCCTTCATTGAGGATATTTGGCTCCTTTGTCAAAGATGAGGTAGCTTAGTGTATCTGGAGTTGTTTCTGGATCTTCTAATCTATTCCACTGGTTCTCAGGTCTGCTACTCTGCCAGTACTATTGCAGTTTTTATCATAGTGTCTATGTTGTGTAGATTCAAATTGGGGATCTAACTGTCATGTCCTTGTTGCTTAGAATTGCTTTTGCTATTCTATATCTTTTGTGGTTCCAGGTGAATTTTTGGATTATTTTCTCTAGATCTGTGAAATATGCTCTTTGGCTTTCAATCATAATTGCACTGAAGCTGTATAGAAATTGTGGGAATATAGTCATTTGACAATGTTGGTTCTTTGTACCTAGGAACAAGGACTGTCCATCCATTTTCTCATATCCTCTTCAATCTCCTTTTTTAGAGTGCTGTAGTTTTCAGAGTAGAGGTCATTCACCTCTTTCATTAGGCTGATTCTTAGATATTTCATTGCTTTGGATGCTATTGTGAAAGGGCTTAACTCTCCAATTTCTCTGAATCTGTTGTTTGTGTATACCATGACTGTTAATTTTTGAGCATCAATCTTGTATCCAGCTATTCTACTGAACATGGCAATGAAGTCTAGTAGTTTTTTGGTTGAATTTTAGGATATTCTATATAGAGTATTATGTCATCAGAAAATAATAACAGGTTTGATTCTTCCTTTCCTATTTTTACTCCTTTCATTAAAGAGTTTGTGAAGTGGTAACATTAATTCTTCTTTAAAAGTTTTGTAGAATTCAGCAATAAATCTATCAGAACCAGGGCGCTCTCTCTCTCTCTCTCTCTCTCTCTCTCTCTCTGTCTCTCTCTCTCTCTCTCTCTCTCTCTCTTTAGGCAGAGTCTCACTTGGTAGTTCAGACTGGTCTTGAACTCAGCCTCAAATGTAGCAATCCTTCTGCCTCTACCTCTTGAGTGCTGGGATTATAGGTGTGAGCCACCTCACCCAGCATTGTGGTTTGTGGTACTGATTGCTGGTGGGCATGAGTCACCATGCCCAACATTGCTGTATCTGGTTACTGGGAATCCAACCCCAGCCCTTGTGCTTGCAAGGCAGGCGCCAGAACCACCGAGCTAAGTCCTCTTCCCCAGCAGGGCTTTCTTTGTAGGTAGAGTTTTTTTAATTAAATTTTCAATTTCACAGATTGATGTTGAAGTGTTTGACATTTTTATATCTTCTTCGTTTAACACTGGAAGTTCATATGTGTCTAGGAGTCTATTCATTTATTCTTCGTTTTCTATCATATTGGAGTACAGATTTTCACAGTAGGTATTTATTATTCTTTGGACTTCTGCAGAATCTGGTGATGTTCCCTTTTTCATTTCTAATGGTCTGGATTTGAGCATTTTCTTTCTTTTGATAAGATTGACTAAGGGTCTAATAATTTTGTTTATCCTTTTCATGAACCAACTCTTGAGTTCATTGATTTTTTGTATCATTCTCTTAGTCTCCATTGCATTAATTTCTGTTCTGATTCTTATAATTTCTTCCCTACTACAAGCTTTGGGTCTGTTTTGCTCCTCTTTTTTTAGTAACTTGAGGTTCAGCATTAGATTGTGTATTTGAGATTGCTCTGTTTTCCTCCTGTTGGCATTCACTGCTAAAAATTTCCCCCTCATAGAACTGCTTTCTTTGTGTCCAACAAATTCCCACATGTTTTATTGGAATCATCATTTAATTGTCAAAACTGTTTAACTTCTTCTTTAAATTTTTCTGTGACCCATTGGATGTTCAGCAGAGTGTTATTCAACTCCCACATCTTTGTGAGGACTTTGGAATTTCTTTTTTTGTTCAGCTCCAATTTGGAGTTTGGTCTGGCAGTATACAGGGGATAATGTCAATTCTTTTCATTTATTTAAATATGTTCTATGAACTAGCATGTGGCCTATTTTGGAGAATGGTCCATCAGCAGTTGAGAAGAATGTATATTGTGACTTTGTGGGATAAAAACTCTGTAGTCATCTATTAAGTCCATTTGTTAAAAAGTTTGGTTTAGTCTATTTGCTTATTGATTTTTTTGTCCAGTTGATCTGTCTATTTGTGACAGCAGGGTATTGAAGTCCCCTACTATTACCGTGTTAGTGCTTATCTGGCTTTTCATATCCATTAATATTTTATTTATATAGTTGCGTGCATTAGAATTTGGTGCATAAATATTGTATTGTTATTTCTTTCTCTTGGATTGCTCTGTTGCAAGAATGTAGTGACCTTCTTTGTCTGTCTTAATTAGTTTTGGTTTGAAATCTATTTTGTCTGCAAATTTGATAGTCATTACTGATTTTTTGCAATTTCCTGTCACATAGAGTACTATTTTTCAGTTGTTTATTTTCAGTCTGTGGCTTTCTTTCTGAATGAATTGTGTTTCTTATATACAGCAAATTGTTGGGTCTTGATTCTTGATCCATTCTACCAACCTGTGACTTTTAATTGACACATTGGGCCCATTGACATTAATGGTTATGACTGACATGGACAGACTTAGAGTTGTCATGTTTTCCTGTTCTTGACTCTTTTATTCTTTGCTTTTACCCTTTTTCCATTCAGTTCCTTGTCTTTCTCAATGGGCCCACTCTGCTGGGTCTCATGGGTTTGTGATTTTCATTGTTTTTTGCAAAGATATTCTTTGGAATGTTTTGGAGTGCAGGATTTGTATTTATGAAGTTTTTCAGGTGTTCTTTGTCATGGAAATATCTTATTTCCCTTTCCATTTTGAAAGATTGGTTTGCAGGATACATTAATCTAGGTTGGAAGTGGTTTTCCTCCATGGCTTGAAATGCTTCACTCCAGGCTATCCTTGTGTTGAGTGTTTGGGTTGAAAAGTCTGAAGTAATCCTGATTGACATCTCTTTTATGTGTTTTGTTTTGTTTTGTTTTCCTTTAACTGCTTTCAATATTTCTTTCTTTTGCTGGATATCTGGAACTTTGATAATTATATGCCTAGATATAGATTTTTTTTATCATGGTCATTTCGAGTCCTATATGCCTCATTTATCTATGTGTCCAGTTTGTTTTCTTTTCCTGTGAAATTTTCTGCCATTATGTCTGTGAACAGTTTTTAAATGTCTTTTGCACTATCTCTTGCCTCCTCAGTGACTCCAATCAGTCTTTTTTTATTCTTCTTTGAATTATCTAGGAGCTATATGATTGTTTTCTCATGGTCCCTTTCCATTTTCCACAAATTATAACTTTCTTGTTCACTGGCTGTGATCCTGTCCTGTGTCTGAAATTCGGTCCTCGCCTTCATTCATCCTACTTCTCAAACTTTCATTATCCTTTTGTAATCACCTGGAAATTTGTTTAAAGCTGTTTAAAAGGTTCTACTGATTTCTTTTAATTTCAGATTCTATCATGGCCCTGAACTCTTCTTTAGCATTTTAAATCATGTTACTCTCTATGCACAGTATCTCTCTTTTCATATCAGAGATCAGTTCTGATTTCCATTTTACTAGATCTGCTTTTGTTACCATCTCAGAGAGACTTGGTGATTGAGCTTCAGTTTGCCCCATTCGCTTTTCCCTGAATTTCCCTATGATGATGATCTTGGGTTTTTCAATTTTTTTCTCATTTGTATTCCTTTGTCATTGCTGATGTTAATCATTTAATTCCTTGCCTGGTGTCTGGGCAATGTTTGTTAAAGTCTCTTTCTTCTTAGCATTTAGATCGCTTAGGAGATGGCTACTTCCTGGGTTGTCCTCCTTTGATATGTAATGGCACACCATGGGGGAGATATTCAAACAGAACAATTACATTATCTTTGATGATATAATACAATCAGTATCATCAATAGTATTGTACATAGCCCAGGAAATGATAACCTTTGGTAGCTACTATCCTGATGCCTTTAACCTCATGAGTTACATCATTGACCATATGCCAAAATTTAGAATTAATCAGAAGTGTGTTTACAACATACAGATCCTTGAATGTATCAGCCACACCATTTGGAAATAAAAGATCGCTGGAGAGTTGGGGAGATAAGGAGATAGAAGATAAGCAAAAGATTAAAAATAGAGTTAGAGGATCTATAAATATTACGTAGACCTTGAGAAACTTATAGATGCCAAAAGACAACAGAGGCAAAAGGGACAAATATAAGGAAGAACTGACTAAGAACTACAGAGCCACTAGAGACTTTGTACACCCTCTTTAATAATACAAACAGAAAATAAATTAGGAAAGATTGAAACCCTTTTACCTCTAGGTATTGATTCTCACTGGAGGACAGGAGATGGTGAAGGAACAAGAGAATAGGGATGCCTAGCAGCAGCAGTCAAACAAGAGACTATTTTCCCTCTTCTGTAAAAATGAGGACAGTTGAGAGGAGAACAAGTCTGAAGCTGGAGAGATTCGGCAACAGTAGATAGAGAAATTTTTAAAATATTAGGTCAAAGCAAAGAAAGAAAAAGAATAGCAATAGCAACAACAACAATAAAATAAAGCTGAGAACACTACCAAAATGGACTTTCACAATGTGAATCTGTTGTCTCCTGTAGATGGTATAGGCAGTAGCATGCAGATCAAAGTTGATTAGTCACAGGGAGACAGCCATCATCCCTTATCTAGGTTCTGTGTATAACGCCAGAGTTGAGCTCAATGAGTCTCTACAGACTTGAACTCTGCAAGAGTCCAGGATCTTGCAGGTGGAACTAACTCCACCAACTCACCAATGGCTATGATCAACAGGATTCCTTTACACTTCTAGTGAGTGTTTTCTTTGAAATGTTTGGCTGAGTGCAGGAACTTACAGAAGGCCTCTGTCTAGGTTTCAGTACCGCAGCCACACTTATGCACTGTCCACAGACAAGCCAGTGATGTCTCTAGAGGGCCTTCTCCATATAACAGTTGTGTCCAGTTTGGCCCACAGGGAAACTGAGATTTTTAAGGCCTTCTGGTCTTGCCCTCATCATAGAACACTTACAGGCACAATCTATGGTCAATGGCACCCCTCTCCCTTATTGCTGAGATTCCCTACATGACCTCTGCCATTCCCTACTTACCCATTCTGTCTCTGCAGGCCTCTGGCTTGTCCCAGCAGCAGGAAAGATGCAGGCCTGGGCACTGGTCAATGGTGTCCAGCTTCCTTGTTGCTGAGATTCACTGTCTGATCTCTGCTATGCCTTACTTACCTTTTCTGTCTCCACAGGCCTCTGGCATGGGTCCAGCAGCAGGAAAGTTGCAGGCATGGACACTGGTCAACCGAGCTCCTTTGTTGCTAAGATTCACTGCATGACCTCTGCTCTGTGCCACACTTGCTCAATATGTCTCCACGGGACTCTGGCATGGTCTCAGTGGCCAGAAAGTTATGGGCCCAGGCACAGATCAATGGTGCCAGGCTCCTATGTTCCTGAGATTCACTGTGCGACCTCTGCTGTGCTGTATGTGCCAGGTGTGTCTCCACCACCCTCTGGTATTACCTCAGCAGTAGGAAAGTTGCAGGCCAAGGCACTGGTCAATGGTGCTGGACTCCTTTGATGCTGAGATTCACTGCATGACCTCTGCTGCACAGTACCTGCCTGATTTGTCTCCACAGGCCTCTGGCTTTTCTTTCTGTTCTTTACCCCTACTCCCCATTTTCCCTTTGAATACTTTCTTATTATTTCACAATACCTATCATACATTTTAGAAGTCGTTTACACCTTTGGTTCCTCATAGTAGAGATCCGATACAGTATTTACACATCTGTGACCTATTTATTTCACTTACGAGTATGACCTCAAGGAACACTCATTTCCATTTAAGTATAAATGTCTCTAATCATAAGTGAAATAAATAAGACAGATATATAAATATTGCATCATTTCTCTAGTAGGCAAAACTGAAGGTGTAAGTGAGGTCTAGAATATATGATAGGTACTGTTAAATAGGGAAAAAATGCTCAAAGAGAAAACAGAAAGTGGGGTAGGGGACGGTAAAGAAGGGACAGAAAAAATTTGATGTAAAAACAAAAGAAATAGAAACAAAGCTTAAGTATACAGGAGGTGGAAGTTGTAGAGAAAGCTGGGGAATGGGAAAATATGAGAATCAAAATGTGTTGTTCATATGTACAAATTCTCAATGTTGAATTTGCTCATAATGTATATCTAAAATATACCAATAAACTTGATAAAGGATAAAAAATTTATTCATTTGAGGCTAGGGATTTAGCTTCAGTGGTACCGCCACACCTACCACAAGAAAGCACAAGACTCTGAGTTTGATCCTTGATACCACAAAAAAATAAATTATTCATTTGAGTTTGCTCTGTCTTTCTGATGTGGGAATTCACTGATATAAACTTCCTTTAAGGAACTACTTTCATTGTATCAATAGGTTTTCCTTATGTTGTATCAGCATTATCATTTGATTTCAGAACAGTCTAATTTCTTGTTTAATTCTACCTGATTTTTCAAGAAGGTATTCTTTAATTACCATGTGTTTGCATAACTTCTGTGGTTTCTCTTGCCATTGATTTCTGCTTTCACTGTTCTGTGATCTGATAACATGCATGTGATAATTTTGGTTCCTTTACATTTACTTAAGCATGTTTTATCAGCTAATAATTTCTAAATTTTAGAGAATGTCACATGTGCTACTAGAAAGAATATGTACTTTGTTGTTCTTAGATGAAACATTCCATACCTGTCTTATTAAATCCATTTATGTAAAGGTTTGATTAAACTCTAACATTACTTTGTTGATTTTTTTTTGAAGGGGCGGGGGGTCTAGTCAGTCTATTCATTTGTGGTTGTAAGTATTGTGATCTCCCATTATAATTGCATTGGTGTTTATGTGATTTTTCATATCCATTTGAGTTTATTTTATAAAATTGGGTATATTGGTATTATGTTCATACAAGTTTATAATTTGGGATATGCTGGTATTTTCTACATACTCCACATAGTCTTCAACTTCTGATTTTCTCTTCTTGTTGTATTATTCCTTTAACTCTTCTGTAGCAACCTTCTTTGTCTCTTACGATCAGTCTTGGAGTGAAATACACTTTGTTTGAAATTAGCTGAGCTGCTCCTGCTTTTTTTATGGAATCCCATTACATGGAATATTTTTCCTATCCTTTAATTTTTATTGTGTGAGTTTAGTTTTTAATTAAATGTGTTTCTTGTGTACTGCATATTGTTAGATTTACTTCTTGATCCATTCTCCCAATTTGTGTCTTTTGACTGGAGAATTGAGACTATTTACACTGACAATTATTAGTGGGATATATTGACTTATTCCTGTCATTGCCTATTTTCCTGTTGCTAATTTTCTTATTATTTTACTTTTGCTTAGCCACTCATCTCATATATTTATTCACTTTAACTTATTGGCAGTGTTAACTTCATTGTCTCTTTCTAGGATATCCATGAAAATTTTTTGTAATGCTGCTTTGATGGTTGTGAATTTCTACCAGTTCTCCCTGTTACAGGAATACTTTATTTCTCCATTAATTTTAAAGGAAAGTTTTTTAGGATACATAAGTTTGATTTGAAAGTTGTCATCTTTAGTGCTTGAAACACTACTCCAAGCTTTGAATCTTTCATAGACATCTACTGTGATGCTTAACAGATTTATCTTTTTATGTTAGTCATTGTTTTCTCTAATAGCTTTTAAAATCTTGTTCCTGTGATGGACTTCTGGTATTCTGAATGTAATGTAGCATCAAATGGCTCTCTTGCCTGTGGCTATTTAGGGTTCTAAATGCCTCACTTATCTATATGTTTATTATTTTCCATATATTTGGGAAATATTCTGTCAGTATTTCTGTGAAGATATTTTTTATTTCATTTGTGTTGTCTTCTGATTTTCTACTCATTCTGATTACACTTAGTTTAGTCTTATGTCATGTAGCAATGCTTAGATCCAGTTTTCATATTCTCATTGCTTTTAAAGTGTCTTTAAATAGTAAGGCTTTGAAGGTAACATTGCCTTCTACCTCTGAAATTCTGTCCTCACATTGGCCACTTCTTCTATCCATACTATTAGTATTATTTTTATCTCTTTAATTTCTTACTGGAACCATTTCATGGACACTAATTCTTTGCTAAGCTGGTCATTCATGTTTCATAACATGTTTTTTAGCCTATTTAGCTTTTTATTTGTGTCTTCTGAAAGCTCTTGGATCATTTTGGTTAATATCTGTTCAGTTATATTTCTTGTGATTCTGCTGAGTACCGCTATGATCTGTTTTCTAACTCTTTTGTTATTCTTTTGAGTAATTTTGGTGTGTGAATAATGTTGTTCTGCCAGGCAGTATGTGCCAGGCTTCAAGGGAGATGAGAGTTTAGGGAATAATTTCAATGATTTGTCTTTTCATGTTTCCATTATATTTGTTTATTTATTTGTTAGGTTGTTTTGTTTTATCCTGAGGTTTGTGGACAGTTGTAGTGTAAAACTTTTGCTGTTGGTATAGAGATCGCTAGTTACTTTTCAGTGATGTACTTTGGCATAATTAACTGTACTAACTTGGCTCAACCTAAAGATCTAACCACTTTGGTTAACTTGGGAAGGGAGGATGTAATGTAATTAGCTAAACAACTGTGTTCTCTTGGAATATTTCTAGCATTGTTAAGGTCACAAAGGTAATCTGATTGTTGGTTTACAGTAGCAACTTTATGACCCTGGTAATATTAAGCAACTCAGCTCTCATCGTACTGTACAAGACAAATTGGATATTAACACATAATTAAAACCAATTATGTACTACTTTTAACTTAAGAGAAGACATTCACAAGTACGGTATAAACACCAAATCAGAGTTGCCCGACAGCAAGACATATGAATTACAGCCCTTTCATGAATGTGTTAGGAAAGACCAGGTTTGACTTACAGCTTACATATACTGAGTACGACAGCTATACCTTAGTAATGATAAAGATTCATCAGTGATTTTACACAGTTAAGTAACTATCAATATATTAGCAAAGCTAGATGGCTATACTATTAAAGATAATAGATTTGTAAATGGGAGAATACAAGAGAAAAAGTTTAAAACCTTAAACTGTATGATATGAGAAGTAGAAATGGTATAAAAGGCCCTACTAGGGCAGAGAAGGATGTTTATAGAGTTAGGTAAAAGTAGGAGAAAAAAAAACTGATGAGAAATAAATAACAAAAGAAAATGAAGGGGGAAATTCAAGAAATTCTATGGGAGGGCCACGGAGTTAGCTCAGTGGTTCCGGCGCCTGTCTTGCAAACACAAGGGCCCGGGTTCGATCCCCGGTAACCACATACAATACTGGACGTGGAGACTCACGCCCAG